>PVHY01032304.1:0-11987 GCA_004024945.1 Uropsilus gracilis
AAATCTCATGTACCAAGTTGCAGAATCCCTCCCCGCCCAGGACTCCTACCGCTCCAAGTGCTGTTCTTGCCGCCTCTGTGGTCCTGGTTCTGACTCTTCTCTCCCGTGTAGTAGAGGGAAATGGACCGTCCATCTATCTCCGTGCCCTGCTTCTCCTCCAAGGTTCTCTCTGCATCAGCCTCTGTCTTGAACTCAATATACGCAATCCTGAAACAGGGACACACGTTAACAATCACAGGGTTTAAGACCGTGTCACGTAACATTTTACCCTCAAAACATCGTCCTCCTTTGTGGGATGGGCACAAAACCTTCCTTTGTTTTACACTAACTGAAATGCAGTCAATCTTCAATGAAAATGCTCACTTTCACTTATGGGTCAAAGTTCATCTTGTTGCTGTTACCAAGCAAGCCTCTGCTAGATGCAGGCATTCCACAAAGCTTTGTGCCAAAACCTCACACCCTGGGAAAACTATCAGTCTTTCCAGGACACATCAGAAGGGAGGTCTAGTGACAAACGTACCCTTTACTCTTTCCGTCTTTGCTGACTAATCTGATGTCCATAGCATCTTCAAATACTTCTTTTAGTTCATCCTGAGTAACTTTGTAAGGCAGGTTTTTAGCCAAAAGTGTTCTTGCGTCTCGATCTGAGGAGGAAAGAAAAATGACCTGGAGGGCTGAAAAGGGCCCTGCCCCAGAGCACAGCATTCAAGCTGGGACTTGCGAGTCTACAACGCACAGCCCTGCTGGGAGGACCTAGAAAGGGAACGAGTCACAGCTGACGCCAGACTGTGCTGCACACTCAGAACAGCTGACAAAAGCATGTGGCATTTTCCAACTTAGAATCATCACACATTTGAGACGCTACATGTATACGTATAAAAAAAAGTATAAAGTCAGGGGCGGAATCAAGCCCCTCCATGTCTGGGCCCAGCAGCCACCTTCACCAGCGGCAAGCGACAGACACACGGTGATCACGAGCTCCCCACCTCATGGTCACGACACATGAATCAGGGAATAGCAACTCCCCTCCTCGGCCCGGCAGTCCAGACTCCCAAAGCCCTCAGACTGGCCACCCGCACCAGCCCCACCTACCTTTCTTACTGTCTTTTCCCTTTGGTTTTTCTAGTTTGATTTCATTGCCAAAGACTTTTAAACCAGTGAGTTCCAAAGCCTTTTCCAGGTCTTCAGCAGATTCAAAATCCACATAACCGAACTTCCTTTAAGGAAAAGGGACAATGCTGCAAGTTAGAAACGAGGCACAGGTGTACTGGGCACCTCTAGCACTCATGCAATGGCTGCGAACAGCATCCAACAAGCAGATCCTACAGCTGACCAGCAACATCAAGTCAGGGCTCCACAAGACAGAGAGAGCAGGGCTGAGGCGCCACAGCCAGTCGCCACCCACCTCAGGGCCCCAGATCACCCACACTGCTCACAGCCGATGACTGCCACACACCAGTAACACAAATACTCTTCAGAAAAGAGGACCCATCCGGTGACAGGCGCCCCCTAGCATCTTTTCGTGTATGCCCCAATCTAGTCTGTGCCCCAATCTTAAGACTGAGGAGACCTTGCACCAATACAATATGGGGATATAATTTGCACCAATGTACTTTGGGGCTGATCCACTCTGATCAAAGGTCTGAGCAACAACTCTCCCATCCCTGCTTACGGACAGCGGGCTGAGGGTAGAGAACAGACAGCGGGCTGAGGGTAGAGAACAGGAGGGAGCCCACCAGAGGACCCACAAACCATGCGGAGAGATCCTTGTGTAACTCCCCTCCACGTACCTAGACACGCCAATCCTGACATCCACGACAGCAAGATCATTTTTAGCAAAAAGGTCACTAAGACCTGTTTTTAATTCAGGAGCAGATTTGCTGAAGTTCAGGTTTCCAACAAAGAGATTGAAAGCTGTAGTTGGTTCTGTGCCTGTTAATTAAAAAAAAAAAAAAAAGACTCACGTTAGTCCAATAGGGCACAAAGCTGCCAGCACCAATTTCCAAACAGCACATCAGACCTTGAGCTCACATCAGCTTCTCAGTATTAAGTCCCTTGTATTTGTCCATCACTTGCGCAACCTGTAGTCACCCTGTAACCCACCCACCAGCCAGTCTCTTTAGTTACCTTCTACTTTCTGCTTCTTGGCTTCAGGAGCTGCTTTCTGCTTGGCCATTTCCTTCTTCCGCTTGCCAGATACTTCTTTGACAGGTTCTAAATTTCAAACAATCCGTGTCATACACCAGTAGCCACAACATTTAAGCGCCCCGTTTAAACTCTACTTAGTGGTTCCCCAGAAACCTGGATTACCTTCCTCCTCTTCCTCCTCCTCCTCCTCCTCCTCCTCCTCCTCCTCGTCATCCTCCTCCTCGTCATCTTCGTCGTCATCCTCATCTTCATCGTCGTCGTCCTCATCGTCATCCTCAGCCACGTTCTTAGCCTTCACAGGAACAACCTTAGCGGAAGCTTTCTTGCCTTTGACTGGTACAGTCTCCATGGCTTCTTCCTCAGAGTCTGAAAAAAGTCACCTAGTCAAAGACCCAAGAAAACTCTCCAAAGCCAACTTTTTAGGGAAATCCACAGGGAAGCCACCGCACATAGCACTGATGGTCAAAAACCAACATATCAGAATCCAACATGAGATACCCAGTCAGTGCTGTCTTAAACCTTCTCTTAGGAATAGAGAGGTCTATGGTATGTCTAAGGGTACCATAACCCACTCAGAAAATCCCTTTAAAATTCTTGATCCAACCCCACCCCCAGGCTGACAACAAAATGAGTATGTAGCACAGCTAAGACCCCACCACTCTTATCTTACAAAATGGACGCCAAAAACAACCAAAGGACTCCTTACCATCTTCGTCTTCATCCTCCTCATCGTCATCCTCTTCATCCTCCTCATCGTCATCCTCATCCTCCTCATCATCGGAGGCTGCGGCAGCTGCTGCTTTCATCACGGGTGGCTCAAATTCATCTTCATCCTCCTCCTCCTCATCTTCCTCTTCACTGTCATCCTCATCTTCATCATCACTGTCTTCCTTCTTGGCATTCTTGCCGTTCTTCGCCCCTTTGGCTGGGGTAACCGCTCCCTTCTTACCAGGGGTGGCTACTAATGCTTTGCCTGGTGTGGCACCCTTCTTGCCAGGTGTTGCTACTGCTTTGGCTGGTGTAACTGTCTTCTTGGCTAGCGTGGCCACTGCCTTTTTGCCGGGGGTGACAACAGCTTTCTTAGCTGGTGTGGCAACCACACCCTTTTTTGCTGGGGAAACCACCACCTTCTTTGCTGGAGTTGGGGTGGCCTTCTTGCCTTTTTTCTGAGGGATGACAACCTTGGAAATAGATAAAATATTATAACCTACCTCCAAATCCGAAATCTTGGCCCCATGAGTGAATATTAATATGCCTGTGGTTCAAGACTACTGTACCTGCTACATGTAGCACTGCAGGTGGTCAAATCACATGGCATTCCATACAGCCATGAAGTCACAACCCCACCCTCAAGTAAAATCTCCAAGCACAAGAACCAAATTTAACAGCTAAAGGATCTGGCCCAGGCCTGAGTTCTTACGCTACACTAACTGCTTTAGCTCTGAAGCAGTACAACCTAAGAGGCTTCCTATTTCCTCATGTAAAAAATGGCAAAGCACCAACCCCAAAAAAAGATTAGAAGATCTACAAACTTGCACGTATAAAGCTTTCCATGCTAATTACAGAATGATAGTTAAGTTGGCTGAAGAATAAGAAGGCTTATTCTTCGACCAAAGGCAAAAAATAGACAGGCTGACCAATCCCTGCATAATTAGTACAAATCTGAGTGATGTTGATTCATAAACAAATCACCTATCGCACACAAGTCACACCCTGACTCAAGTTTTGAAGATTACTTGTTTTGTCCCGTAACATTAACGGAAAAAAACTACCAAATTCTAAGAAAAAATCTGAGCACAAATAAAGTGACTAGCTGGCTCAGAGCAGACTGTGACCAGGGTTCATGTCAGCACAGAGAAGGGGCATGCTCAGTCTACAGACTACAGCAGTGACATGGCTCCAAAGCCCAGACACAATGGGGGGGCAGGGGGACACCAGCATGTTGACAACAGGAAGTGACTGATTGAACCACTACCACAGGTCAGAGAAATGAATTTAACCCCACACGTGCCAGCATTTTCAGACACCCCATGGCACGCTTTCAGCTCCATCCCGTTTGGCATGAAACTGCACCGAGTTGCAGTAATTACCTCTTCTCCACTGCTGTCATCATCTTCATCTTCTGACATTTCCTCATCTTCACTATCTTCTTCCACCTCTTTTGGGGGAGGTGCCATTTTCTTAGGGTCACCTTGATTTTTACCAGCCTAAAACAGACAGTTAAGCTCATCACATCTCCAACGTTTCAGGCCACTCACCTTCAGTTACCCTCCTGTAAATCTTTTTTTTTTTTTTTAAAAAAAAAAAGAGACCGGGAGGCCGGGCACGGTGGCTCGTGCTTCTAAGCTTCAGCCTATGAAGCGGCCGGGGCCAGGGATCGTGGTTCGAGTCCCGCCTGGGGCCCGTAGCGAGACCTAGTTCCAAAAAAAATAGCTGGGCGTGGTGGTGCGCGCCTGTCATCCCAGCTACCTGGGAAGCTGAGGCTGGGGATGGCTTGAGTCTGTGGTACCCCGGGCACGAGAGCCTGCGGTTCCACCGGCAAAAATAGCGAGACCTGGTCTCAAATAAATAAATAAATAAATTAAGTAAGTAAGTGAATAAATAAAGAGACCGGGTCTCGCTATGTTGTCCAGTCCAGGGTTGTCTCCAACCCGCGGACTCGTGACCCCTAGGCTCAGCCTCTCTGGTGGCTGGGATTACAGGCGCGTGCCACCACGGACGGTCAAACGTCCCTTTCTAGGAACCACTTTTCGTACTATTGAATGCTGGTGAACAGTAGAAGGGGGGAACCCAACTTCAAGAAAAATCACCTCCCGTTTTCTGCCGCCTTCGATAAGCCCACCGTCCACCCGGCAGGCTGCTTCCAGCGCCCATCGCCGCACAACTTAACACGCAGTCGGTTCCCTCGGGGCCATTCCAACGGCCAAGGAAGGGCACAGCCCTTTCCAAGAGGCTCTCAAAGCGGTCTTCGGCCAATTCGAACCCCTCGTTCCACCGCCCCCGTCCGAACTCAAACTCAGGGGAGCGGCTCTACGGCCACCTTTCCCTTTCGTAATGACACCGTGAGGCCTCCCGGTGAAGTCGTACTTTCCCTGGGAAACCCCGCCCCTTCCAGACCTGGCGGGCCACGTGGGGGCCCCTCCCAGCCACCATGTGCGCGCGGAGCACGCGGCCAGGCCGCCCCTTCCGGAGCCCACCACGTGTCCGCCCGCCCGGCCCGCCACGGGCACGACCCCGCCGCAGCCGCGCGGGCGGGCCCGGTGCCCGCTGGAGACGCTCGGCCCCACTCGGCGCGGCCCACTCGGTGCGGCCCACGTGGCGGGCCGCGCGCCGGGGCACGTGCGTCAGGAGGCGGGGCCCCCCTCGCGCCGGCCGGCCGTCGGGGTTTGGCCTCCCGCTCCCAGCCCGCGCGCGGCCCGGCGCCCCCTGCCCGCGCCCGGCCCCGCCGTCTCCGCCCGCCGCAGCACCTGCCGAAGGCGCTTCCCCTCGTCACCCGGCAGCCAAAAGCCGCGAGAGCTCCGCGCTGGTCGCGCGAGACTTCCCACAGCATGGCGCCCTCGAACGCGCCCGGGACAGCGCGCAGGCCCTCCTCCTCGCGGCGCCGCGCGCGCGCTCCTGGGGAAGCAGGCCTCGACGCCCGTGCTCGCGCGGCCAGGGCCTCTCACCTTCGCGAGCTTCACCATGATGGCGGCTTAGACGGGTGGGGTGTGTGGCGGGCGAGTGGTGCAAATGAGCCCGGAGGAACCCGAACGACGTTGATGGCGGCCGCTGGCTCAAGATCCCGGAGCGCGTACGTTTGGCTGCCAGCTAGAGCTCGAGACTGAGTCGAAAGACTGAGCCTGCCCAGTAATCGCCTGTGGAAACGCAAGGACGGCACCCTCGTGACTCGGCTCGACCAATCACAGCCCGCCTCTGCCCCGTCTACCAATCGCGAGCCTCCGCCCCAGAACGTCGCGGGGCGGGGCCAGGGCGGGAGTGGGCGGGCCCAGGACCAGGGAGGGGGAGGGGATTCGGCCGCGGCGTCCTGGAGGCGGGATTCGCTTTGTGCGAGGCGGGCGCCGATTGGACGGTGGGCGCGCGGTGCTTGGCGCTCGCCGTTTCCTCCCCCCACCCCCCGCCACCCCCGCGGGCCGCACTGGCGGCGCTTGCGCGGTGAGACGGACTCTTTTTGGCGCCGCGAGTGGCCTGGACTTGAGCATGGTAGATTCGGGCGGTCTCGCGTTCCGGAAGGTGTGGACCCGGGCGGCCTGGGAGTTCCTCCGAGGCCCACGTTTGGGCCGGGCCCGTCGTCCACGCCGAGCCTCCGGCGGCCGTGGAAGGAGTTGGCCCCGTCGCCCCGCGACTAGCCCGAGACCCCCGGAAGTCGGGGACCGCGAGCGTCACCTTACGTCCGTCGGGCGTTTGTAGCCCCCCCATTAGGCGCGGGTCGGGGCCAAGACCCCCTCTGGCGGCAGGTGCCCCCTCCGAGGCGCCCCTCGAGGGCTGCTAATGAAGGCGGGCGCGTGTTCCGGCGGCGTGCTCTGAGCAGCGCGCCAGCACCCCATCTAACGTCCAGTCGCCGCAGGCAGGCGCTGGGCTCTTCTCGAGGCGCGCAGACCCGCAGAGAGGACTTGCGGCGGCCACAGGCTGCTCTCCCAAGACAACCACAGAGCCTGGGCTCTGACCACTCACCAGTTTCTAAACGTTCTTTGGGATGAAGCCCCAGATTGATGGCCACGTTGGCATCACCACATGGTCGGGGGGTGGGACCAAACGGTTCCCAAGGACCGAACGGAAGGGTCCCAAGATGGCGCAGGCACCGGTTTGGCCTCGTGCTCTTGCCAGTCAGATGGGTCACGGGGCAGAACCTGTTGGCTGCCACGCTGACACCAGAAGGTGTCCTTCGGGTGAGAGCCCGCCTGGGCGTCTGCAACCTGATTATCCCCCCGAACCGGGGTGCCTTCGCCGTGACTCTGCTCCCCCAGTTGCACCGATGTTCAGAATCACCTCTGCAGCTCTAATTAAGCGGGTCTGGGGCCCAGGATTGTGTGTTTTAACAAGGGCCCGCGGGGATTCTCCTGAGTAATCAAGTTATTTTGCAGTTCTAACTCGTGCTCTCCTGGGACTGAGTGAAGAGGAAACCCACAGCCACCCACGGGAGCGCGCTGATCAGGGAGGAGGCTGGGCCGGGCTGTGTGGTCTGCACCCTGCCTTCTGCCCATGGGGTGGGCGAGTCCCATGAGGAGCCTCACATTCTGAGCTCTAGGATGAGGCTCCAAGGGGTACCTGGCGATGAGGACAGAAAACATTTAAGAGCCAGGCTGTGGCGAGCAGACCTTGGGCGCTCCCTGGAAGAGGTTGGAGAGGGGAACTTGTGAGCTTGGTGGAGGGACAGGATGGATTCTAGAGATGCAGGCACAGCAGGCTTGTCATTCAGAGCTCAGTCTCTAGCCCCTGGTAAGGAGCCTTCCCCATCCCGCAATGAAAAGGGCCACCCGAAGACTCACAGTCTCCGTGTTCTCCGCAAGTATTTACCATTATCTGGTATTTCTCTTGGCCGTTTATCATCCGTTTGCCCCTTCCCTAGCTGTGAGAACCCAGACTCTCTTCTCTGCAATGTTCCTGGCGCTTCAAGCGTTGCCTGGTGCAGGTAGCATTGAAAGTTACTTGTTAAATGAATGAATTAAATATTTAGGTAGAAGCAGCAGCGGGGAGGGTTGGTATCAGTGTTCAAATGCCTGGCTTTGGATCAGTCCGGAACAGAAAGATGGTGATGATGCCTATTAGAAAACACAGTTCTCAGCACTATTCCATGTCTTTATGCGTGAACCCTTTACTCTCCAAAATCGCTTTACAGAAGACCATCACTTTTGTGGAAATGGGAGCAGGTCGATTCACTCGTCCAGCCAGGGTCACAGAGGCGTGAGCAGAGGAGCTAGGATGGTTCTGTCATCCTAGTCTCTTTTCCTATAAAAATGGGGGTGATCCTAGGACCTGCCTCTCGGGTGGCTCCAAGTACTGTACTGGATGCCACACGTGCTTTCTGAGGTCACATGGAAAGGCCTCGGTCAATATAAGCTGCTTTGTTTTGGTTTATTTTTTTCTTTGAGACCAGGTCTCGCTATTTTTGCCCGTGGAACCGCAGGCTCTCGTTGCCCGGGGTACCACAGACTCAAGCCATCCCCAGCCTCAGCTTCCCAGGTAGCTGGGATTACAGATGCGCACCACCACGCCCAGCTATTTTTTTGGAACTAGGTCTCGCTACGGGCCCCAGGCGGGACTTGAACCACGATCCCTAGCCCCGGCCGCTTCATAGGCTGAAGCTTACAGGCCCGAGCTACCGTGCCCGACGAATATAAGCTGCTTTATCACAAAGGTGGTACCTTGACTGGAGAGGGAGAACCGGTTATCTACTTCCGTTACCCACGGTGTGCGTGAACGTCAGCAGAGTGGCACGGGAGGGCTGCAGGTCTAGGGAGCTCAGGATCGCAGTGCTAGACACATGGATATGATTAGAGATGCGCGTTGTAAGGAGCCAGCACAGTGGCCAGGTGAGGAGAGGACTTCTGGGCAGCGGATGCCCAGGGTGAAGACAGCTGGCGTCGGGGAGAAGGTCCAGAGCAGGAGCAGAGCTGCAAGAGGGGAGTTTGGAAGCCACGAATTTTCACCAAAGAGCAGTGTCCAGTGGCACAAAAGGTCAACTACAGTGAGACCTCAGGAGGGTCCGCTGGAACGTTGCTGGAGGTGATTTGGCTTCTGTGCCACAATGTGGAAGCCACCCCCTGCAGATGGAGGAAGGGGCAGTGGTGGTGCTAAGGGTAGGGTGCCCTTGTTGGCAGCCTCTTGGCAGAGGGAGGCTCTGAGGAAGGGGGGAATGAGGAACCAGCATAGAGCCCGTGGGGGAGGGGCTGGGAGAGGAAAGCTGGACTTGCAGAGAAGTGATTCTGGAACTGAGTGGGCAGCCCTGTCCAGCCCTGCTAGACATTAAGACTGAGTGCCACATAGCCAACAGGAGTGTCACCGGAAAACGGGCTCTGATGGGTCGTGGCTCTACCTAGAATGTGCCTCCTGAGCGCCAGGGCAGCCAGCCCCTAGCAAGCTGGGTGAGTGGAGTATGGGCTGAGAATGGTACATGTGCATGCATCCATATGGCAGGGCCCTTCCTCCACCAGCGAGGAGATCCTGCCACTGGCGGCCGCACGCGTGCACTTGAGGGAATTCTACGAAGAGAAATGAGTTAGAGAAAGACGGTGCTCCGTGCGGTCACCCACACATGGAATCTTAAAAAAAAAGTCAAGCTGGGCACGGTGGCTCGTGTCTGTAAGCTTCAGCCTATGAAGCAGCTGGGGCTAGGGATCGCGGTTCGAGGCCCACTCGGGGCTACACAGCAGGACCTAGTCCCTAAAAATAGCTGGGTGTGGTGTGGTGTGGTGGCGCACACCTGTCATCCCAGCTACCTGGGAAGCTGAGGCTGGGGATGGCTTGAGTCTGTGGTACCCCAGGGCAACGTGAGCCTGCGAAAATAGCGAGACCTGGTCTCAAAAAAAAAAAGTCAAAGTCACAGAAACAAAGACTAGGAGGGTGGTCACCAGGGCCTGTGGAGTGGGGGGAACAGAGGTTGGTAAAAGGCGACAAACTTTGAGCTGTGAGATGAGGAAGGTCTGGGAAGTGTATGGCTCAGGTGAAGTGCGTGGCTGGAGTTGATAACACCGCAGTGACTCTAGACGGAGATCTGCCAGGAGAACTTAAATGTCCTTACAGATAAATAGGAGGGGAAGGATGTGCCAATTAAGTGGGGGGAGGAGCCCTTCACAGTGCAGGTGTGCATCAGATCGCCATGACTGGCACTTTAAATACAGCCCACTTCAGCATGGCAGCTACGTCCCCAGCCGAAGGTAAACAGCAAGGCCAAACAAAGGAAAGCTAAATAAACAGCAGCAGAAGCCTAGTGCCTGCAGCCAGAGCAGGGAGGAGCAGGGGATGGCTTTGAACTAGAAGATGCCCTTCGGGGCAGCCTCACCAGCCAGGTGGTGGTGGTGCCTTGGATCTTGGAGGAGCGGATGAAATCTGAGCCTTTTCCGGAATCTAATGGGGGAGCAAACACAGCTCAGGCCCCTGGGCTGTGTGACCTGTGTTCCTGGGCTGTTCATCAAGTGGAGCTGGGACGCTCCTGGGACTGAAGTACCCCTTGGGGTCTCTGGTAGGGGTAGGCTGCGAGCTTCCTGCAGTGGGTTCCCTCACCCAAGGGTCTGTGCCTCGGGACTGAGAATGGGGTCTAGAGAAAGAAGGAGGAGCAGACCCACAGCCTCGGGGACTCCAAGGCCAGTTCTAAAAGGAGTGGGTGGAAGGTGGCCCACATGCCAGAAACCTAAGTTTCTTTTTTAAAATTTTTTGAGACCAGGTCTCTCTATTTCTGCCCGCGGAACCGCAGGCTCTCGTTGCCCGGGGTACCACAGACTCAAGCCATCCCCAGCCTCAGCTTCCCAGGGAGCTGGGATGACAGGCATGCGCCACCATGCCCAGCTGTTTTTTGGAACTAGGTCTCGCTACGGGCCCCAGGCGGGACTCGAACCGTGATCCCTAGCCCCGGCCGCTTCATAGGCTGAAGCTTCCAGGCACGAGCCACCGTGCCCGGCCAGGAACCTAAGTTTCTAGCTTTATTCTCTTCCCATCAGAGTCCGCGTGCTCCCCCAAGCCTATCCCCAGCACCCCAAGACCTGGGCGGAGTAGACTGGCCAGGATATAAGGAGGTGTGTTCCAAATGCTGATGGGGTGGGGTCTTTGTTGAAGTGTCTGGCATACACGGTAAGTTCAAAATATTCAAAGTGATACGCAGCGAAGGGTCCCCCCCTCGTTGTCCCCTGGCCCTCTCGTCCCAGGACAGCGCCAGGACCACTCCCGGGAGACGGGTGTCCGTGATGCCCAGTACGTGGGCGGTCCTGTCCCACCCTGCTCTGCACGCCCCGCTTCTCTGTTTATCCACTCGGTTGATGCCGCGCTCGGTCTGCATGGGCCTCAGCCCAACAGCTCCAGAGCGTCTTCGGGGCAGTGCCCACAGCCGAGCCTTGGGGTTTCCTACGCTGTCTCTCCCGAGCTGCTGCAGCAGCCAGCCTTCAGGCGGCGGTCTCTGTGACCCGTAGGTAGACCGCTGGGGTGCAGGGCAGCCGGGTCACAGCACGTGGCCTTTGAGACTTGGATGTGCGTTGAAGTCACGTGGAGTCATACGTTACACGGGCCTCCGGGGCCTCTCCACAAACCGGCCTGGGGATCACCAGCCTCAGCGCCACCCCAAAAAAGACTACCATTTACCTCCTGGCAGAAGCTCTGTCCAGGCAAGTCTTTGCTTGGGCGCTGCCAAGGCAATTGCAGCCCGGAGGGATGGCATTGGCCCGAGGGCTGGGCGGGGCAGACAGGTGGCTAACTTCTTGCAGAGGGGGGGCTGCGCGGGGCAGACAGTGGCTCCAAACCCTCCCCTTCTCTGCCCTGAATTTTCAGTCTCACCAACTGACCCCAGCCTCAGGGGTTCTCCTGCCCCCACTGCAACTGCGGTTCCCAGGTGTCCACTCAGGACCTCCCGGCACTTCCAGACCCTGAGCCCAGCCAACCACAGGGGCCTCCCAAGTCTGCAGGGGTCTGCGCTCCAGAAAGTGCGCTCCCACCCCCACCCCCAGGCTTCCAGAAACCACCTCTCCAGCCCCGACCAGCAAAGGAAAGTCACATCCTGTATTTAAAACCCGGGGTTCGATGCCTGCAACTGGTTGTTATCACCATGGGTTTGCTGGGGAGCCAGGCGGGCGGAAAGGCGGGCAGCAGCTGGCCCTGAAGCTTGTTCATGGCCCGGGGAGCAGTGCTGCTCCCAG
>PVHY01032305.1:0-11952 GCA_004024945.1 Uropsilus gracilis
GCAGAGCAGTCACGCACCCAGCGGAGCCCATGGCCGGCTCCCTTCCCCCTGGGCCGAGCTCCTGTCTCCACTTGCCGCTTGCGCCCTGGCGCCCTCTTTGTCTGCTCATCTGGTGTGTAGGCAGCCCAGCCATGTAGCTTGATATTTTGGAAGGCTTTTTTGAAGATTCAGCATTGTGCCTACACCAATATGGTGTTGTCCTTTTGCAGTTTTACACCAGCCCAATTCCAGAAAAATCATGCCTGAATTCCTGAGAGCCAGCACTGATGGCCCAGGTCTGCCTTCTTTGGAACATTCTGCACATACAGGCCCAGGCATAAGTAATAGTACTTTCTGTTCTCTTTGCAGTCTGATGTGGATAACGATCTGGTTGGGGACTCCTGTGATACCAATCAGGACAGGTATGGCACATTTCCCAGCTTGTGTATGGGGCCAGGTAGAAGCATCCAGAGTCGTCTCTTTCAGACCTTCCTACTGCTGCTGCACTTGGGGATCATCCTAGACTGAGCTGTTGGCATGAAAATAGCCCTGCTGCTCTCAGAGAAGGGAGGTGTGGGGGGAATAACAATGTCAGGAGGAGCCTGAGCATGCTAGCAAATGAGATTCTACCATACAGGAGACGGTTGAGCATCATGCCTCCAACATGGGCTCTGGAGTGACAGTTTCGTTACAACCTGGTTAACCTGCAGTTAATCTTTGTGACTCAGTTTTCTCATCTGTAAAATGGGGGTGACAGTAGCCATAGGACAACTCTGAAGACTGAGCTAGTTTATGAAAATTGCATATGATAGTTTGTTTCATAGACAGCAATCCACAGCTACCAGCTTTTTTACTATTCTTTCAGCTTTGGAAAGTGTCATCATCCTCCCAAAATAGAGAGCTGTCAGTTTGCAGAGAGAGATCACTGTTATTTCATTGCTCTGGAAATTTTCCGTTCATTTTCCCTTGTTTGAGTGGAATTGTTCTATGCAAAAGCATTCTGTCAGCCCTTCTAACCCCCCATGGATGGAGTTCTGCATTGAGATGCAGGACTGGCTCTGATGCTGTAGGGACATCTTCTGACGAGCAGACACATGCAACTGCCATAGGAGCATGGCCGTCCCAGGAACTCAACCCTTTCATGTCTGCAGCAGCATCACAAGGAGGCAGGAGGCCTACTGCATGTGGAATCTCTGTGATTGTCAGAGCACAGGAGAGGCACATCAGCGATGCTCTGACATGGGATGATTCCATTTGAGACCCTGATAGCCTCCCTAAATTATTATATGCAGCCAGAGCATGTCTTTCACAGGTCATCCTGTACTCTGATTCCCATCTATAGGAATTTCTAAAATATCTTGTCCCACCAGCCTCTAGATTTTTGCTTAAATAAATGACTCATTCTGCTCCATTTTATTTTATTTATTTATTTATTTATTCATTCATTCATTCATTCATTCATTCATTCATTCATTCATTCATTCATTCATTCATTCATTCATTCTGGGGGACTAGGTATCACTGTGTTGCCCAGGGTACTGTGGACTCAAGCAATCCCCAGCCTCAGCCTCCCAGGTTGCTGGGATTACAGGCGCCCACCATAGTGCCCAGCTGCTTTTTCGAGACCAGGTTTCACTATGTTGCCTGGAGTAGTCTCAAACCTGTGAACTCAAGCGATCCCAAGCTTCTTGCCTCCTAGCACTTGGACAACAGGCGTGCACCACAATGCCCAGCTACATCTGCTACACTTTAATTCCCATAGACTTGAACCTTGGGGAGGAAGATAGAGTGACTTGTTTTTGCTTAAAAATATTCAGGACTAGAGAGAATGGGTGGTCATAGAATAGTTCAATCTGAAAATTAAGAAAGCCTCCCAGCTGCATTCCCAGAGTCATCTAACTTGCACCAGGTCATCTGTTGATGTCAAGTCACTGTCGCTTGGGACCCTTCTGCCTCCCATACACACCTGAGGAGTATGTCCTGCAGGGTGTGGGCAGGCAGAGCAGGTGAAAGCAGTATCTGACCACAGTAGCCATGGCAAGTCTGTTACCTCCGGGAAACCTCTACAGGTGACCCTCAGGCCTGAAAAGAAGTCAGGTGAGCAGAGAAGTCCTTTGGATCAGGCCAGAGCCAGGCCTGCGTGCTTGCCTCTCAATAGGGTCCATTCTCCCAGGGCACTCATATCTGTTCCTCCTCAGACTTGCTGGCCAAGGACTGGGAAGAATCATTGAAGAGAAAACTTCCTTCAATCCAGGCCTCTACCAAGTTGCTTTTTCATAAATTCAGTTTTTAACAATATGGAAGCCCTTTAGCCAGGATGTTATATTCCCACTTTACACATGAGGGCACAAGCCATCCAGGGTGAAAGCATGGTGAGGAAAGAGGGAACTAGGAGCCAGGCCAAGTAGACTTAAGAGTTTATTGCCGTGAGCTCCTGGGCTAGGTCCAGTAACCCAGGGTAGGGGGCTAGTGAAGTCACATCCACATGAAGTTAGTGTCTGCTTTTATAGGGGCAGGGACATGGGGGGTGGGTTTTGCTGCTGTGACTGGCAAGGTTAGTAGGTGGGCAAGGTTGTTGGCAGGCTGGTTGAGGTGGGAGAGGCTGAAGGTAGTCTCAGCTATAGCTGGAGGGTAAGACTGGGGGTAGGGTGGTGTCCATAATCCTTTTATGGGTGGAGGCTCCCAGAGGCCCCAATCTGACCTTTCACAGGGGTCTAATGTCATGCCTGAGGCCCTTGCTGGTAAGTGGTTCAGCTGCCTTCACTCTGAGCAGTGTCCCTGCCACTCTCTTCCCTTTGTGTAATCTGAGGGTTGTTCCCAGACTGATAGGAGCACTGGTCACAAAATCAGAGAAGTGGACCCTTATCTTGAGTAAGAAAAGATCCACTTATTTCAGCATTTTGAGGAAGTAGGAAAATGGCCTCTGAGGCCCCTAGGGCATCCTTATCTAAGGACAGTGGGTTTGATAAGAGACCAAGCCTCGTTAGAATCCCAAGCCCCAGCAACTGCACTGTTTGCCCTCTGCTGAAAGTGATGACGTCACCCCCACTTACTCCCACAGTGATGGAGACGGGCACCAGGATAGTACCGATAACTGCCCCAACGTTATTAACAGTGCCCAGCTGGACACTGATAAGGATGGAATTGGTGATGAGTGTGATGACGATGATGACAATGATGGCATCCCAGACGTGTTGCCCCCTGGACCAGACAACTGCCGGCTGGTCCCCAACCCAGGCCAGGAGGATAGCAACAGTAAGTAGGCTCAGCCTGTGGCTGCATGCAACTGTGCTCCCTTCAAGCACACATGTGGGCCTCACACTTCCCCAGATAGTCACTGAGTAGCTGCAGCTTGTGTGGACAGTAAACTCTCAGAAGTGCTACTTTGCAGCCTCTGCGCAGCCCCAGGTCACGGGGCAGGAAGCAGTCGAGGGTCTTGGGGAACTGCTCTGCACTCTTGCTTGCTCACTCACTCAGAGACAAACAGCAGATAGAGGCACCACAAGTGGTTTTGGGGAAGTCACAACCTCAGATGCCTGAAGGGCCAAGCAGATAAGGAAAGTAAGACAAAGTGAGGGCTGCGGGGAGGACATGTTCATCCTCTGCTGTGCAGACTCAGGTCTCACTGCCCTGTCTCAGCTGAACAGAGATTCAGCCTAGGATCACCAGCAATTATGGTTTCAGATATTCTGACAAGTTTCCCTTGCTGTTTGCTCACCTAAGGTCAGGCTTCTCATCTGCCCAGTTGGTGAGCCCACTGTATGTGATCAGAAGAGCTTTCTGGAAACTGGGTGGGGCGCTCTTGCTCAAACTGACCTTACAAGAAGATGTCTGCTGAGGGCAGACCTGGCTGGCGGGGCCCAGTGTCTCAGGCGTGACTGATGCCAGGGCTCCTCTCCCAACACAGAGCAGAACCTGGAGCCCAGGAGGTGGAGCTTGGACTCCCCCCTGCTGCTTCCTGGTTGCTTCTGAAAGTGGGTGACCCCAAGAAGACTTTTTAACTTAACTTTAAACACATATACAGGCCTGCTTTTCTCTACGAAGCAGGCTACAAGCCATTCACATTAGCAATTGCCTTTAACTGGATACACCTATCTGCCTGCTTCTCTCCCTAGGAAGCAGGCTACAAGCAGGCTATTTACCTTTAACCTTTCTCTTAACATTGAGCACCTCTGCCTGCTTCTCTCTACAAAGCAGGCTGCAAACAGGCCATTAGCATTTACACTGTACCTGCCTACTATTGATATGCAAACATCAGCTACCAGCTTCTGCTTTCTTTCCCTCTTTCAGACCTAAAAAGAAAAACTTAAAAACACAGTTTAAACTCTTAACTCTTGTGGGTTCTTTCCACCATCCCCAGCCTTCTCAACCAAAATACCAAACCAATGCAAGACTATCAGTGCACACTAATTTATTTCTAACAAAGTGATTTTCTAATTATCCTAATAACTACACAAGAACATGTAAGAAAAGCTCCGATTACTTTAACATTATCCAAAACCTTTCTCAGCATTGTCCAAAGTCTTTTCCCAGATTGCCCAAAAATCCTCAGTCTCTCAGTCCTGATCATTTCACCAATGTCAGCCAGTCAGAGTTCCCCTCCACGTGTTTGAAGACATCTTTCTTTAGGGCGCTCCTTTGGCGTGCTCCTCCTTGTCTTCCACACTGCCTTCTCCTTGTCTTCTTCAGGTAGCAGGAATTTCATGGTGCCAGAGCCAGCCAAATTCACTTTCTTTTCAGGCCTGTCTTTTGCACGGCCTCTCGCAGACACCAGTTAAACTCAGCAAAACAAACTCCAACACGGAGCTCAAATCTGCAAACTCCTTAACTGCATTCAGCACACATGCTGCCAGCCTGGGCCAGCCAAAGGCTACAGGCCCCCAGGGCTGGCCATGTCCAAATGGCTCACATCTTCACAAGATAGCCGATTCCCATCTCTCTCTCTCTCTATCTGATCTCCATATTGCCTCTCCGGATCCAAATTCCAATCCCTCTCTTTGTTTGCACACCCTTTATATACCCTGATTTCCCGCCTTCCAGGAAACCTGTTTCACCTTGACCATTTCACTTCTTTCTCCACCAACCTCTCCCTGAAGGGAAATTCCAACTAAGGTAATTCTCACATTTTAGCATCTGTCCTTGAAATCTACAATTAAACAGGAGACAATGGGGGGGAGGGGTAACACACTCTACCACTTCCTGGTCTCTGGGTTGTCGTAGAGCAATGGTAGATGTGGCCTCATCTGGCTCCTCCTCCCCACCAGGTGATGGCGTGGGAGACATCTGTGAGACAGACTTTGACCAGGACCAAGTCATTGATCGGATTGATGTCTGCCCAGAGAATGCAGAGGTCACCCTGACTGACTTCAGGGCTTACCAGACCGTGGTCCTCGACCCTGAAGGGGATGCCCAGATCGATCCCAATTGGGTGGTTCTAAACCAGGTGAGTGTCACCCAGCCGGCGACTCCTCAAGCTTTCCTTCTCAACACAGGCCCTTCTGGGAGCAGTAGGTGATGCTCAGAAGTTGCAGCAGTGAGCCAGTCTCCGTGACACGTAGCGTGCTCCTCACAGTGCTGAGATCAGGTCTTACGAGCTTGTGCGGCTGCTTGTGGTAGCGCAGGTAGGTGGCTAAGATTGGAGCCTGAGCCCTGTGGGCTGCTTCCCTCATGGTGGCAAGGCAGGCTGGTCTGGGGAGGTTCTACAGATGGTCCATCAGCACCTGCAAGACACATGGAAGCGATTACATGGGTTTATCAAATCAGTTAAGTAACAGTTTTAGCAAAGTTATTCCTGTGCCGTTTTTTTCATCCATAACAGGCCCGAGTTTCTGGGCTCTCCTGTGCTTCACTAAGATCACCCTTAAATCTCTCTGCAGGGCATGGAGATCGTGCAGACCATGAACAGTGACCCTGGCCTGGCAGTGGGTATGTCCAGGGCCTCTGCTGCCACTTTGTGTAGAATCACTCCTTCCAGTGACTCTTGTGGCTTACCTGTTCCTCTTATCTCTGCAGGATACACAGCGTTCAATGGAGTTGACTTTGAAGGGACTTTCCACGTAAACACTCAGACAGATGATGATTATGCTGGCTTTATCTTTGGTTACCAAGATAGCTCCAGCTTCTATGTGGTCATGTGGAAGCAGACAGAGCAGACTTACTGGCAGGCCACCCCATTCCGAGCTGTTGCGGAACCTGGCATTCAGCTTAAGGTAGGGTGAAGTCACCCATCTGTCTGTCTGCCTTGTCCCCATGTGACATTTATCTCAGAAGTTGATGTATTTGTGCTAGTGTTCAAATTAGGACCTTGTGTTCATTTGGATACAGAGAATCTACAGCCTCATCTCTGGGTAACTAATGGAGAGAACATCAGCCTGAGTCAGGCCTCAGATAGGGCAGATATTGGGAGGAATCTGCATGCGCACGATGTTGGATACTCATAAGTCTGCTTCTTTGGTGAAACCAGTTTTATACAGGTGGGCTGAGGGACTTCCTGGGTCACTCCCACTGGAAGAGGAGGCAGACTTCAGGAGCTGCAGGGAGCTATGGTTTGACTTAGGAAACAGGGAACAGGCTAAAACGAAACACCAGCCAGGATTCAGCTCAGCGGAAGTGGCATTGGAGTGTGTGTGCTTTGTCAGAATCAGCACCCTGGGCTCCAGGAAAGGTGGTCTGTATGTTCCCTCGTAAAACCTTGCTCATCTTGTCCAGGCCGTTAAGTCCAAGACGGGACCTGGAGAGCATCTCCGCAACTCCCTATGGCACACGGGTGACACCAGCGACCAGGTCAGGCTGCTGTGGAAGGACTCCAGGAACGTGGGCTGGAAGGACAAGGTGTCCTACCGCTGGTTCCTGCAGCACAGGCCCCAGGTGGGCTACATCAGGTAGGCGGAGGACCCGTCTCCTCACCTCACTCTAGAAGCAGGTGCCCACTCTGTTCTGCATCACCACGCCGTCACCCCTGACCTGGAATGGCCTTCATGGGCTGTTGAGGAACCTTGGGTTATGGCTCCTGGGAAAAGGTGAGAGGAGACCGACTGACCATCTGGGAATCAGGGCCAGACTGGGTGTGGATGCACCCTCTAAGGGGGAAGACTTGACCTTGCATTCACATGGTGAGCCCCCTTTCTGCTGTGTTGGCTGGTGAGGTGTGGCTGAGTCTCCTCCCCTTTGTAGCTGGTTGTGATCCCCTGGGCCCGGCAGAATCACCATGCACAGGTACTTCTCACTGCATGGCTCAGAGTTCCTTCCAGGCTTGTCTTCCCTTCTGGGCTATAAACTCCATGAATGCATGGTTGTGCTTGGTCACGTGACCTGATCTTCATGTCAGCCTGTGTAATCTACATGAGAAATGTTCTCATCTCAGAAGGTAGGATGGCATAGGACCACATCATGGGAATTTAGCCGGTGTATTTACTTGCAAAGCAACACTAAAGCCAGCTGTGCAACACTCCTAGAAGAGAGCACCAGTGCCATTCTCCTCACTCTGGCAACAGAACAGCCTCATGGGAAAAACTTGAAGACTAATTTTTATTTTGGTCTTCGAAACAACACATCACATGTGCTATTGGTCTCATAGTAGGAGGCTCATATATCAATTATGTCTAGTGCCTCTTTTCATATTGTGAAACATTCCCTACCTCTTTTATCCCAAAACGAAATCAGAAACTAGCCTAACTTACACTTCACTTAGAAAATCAGTCTGACTCCTAACAAGAAAATAACATATTTAAAAAATCATGTAAATGTCTGGATACAGCAAACCAAAACAGACTAAAATAGTTGTTTGCCCTTCATCTACACTCACTAGAAATGTGATCTTCTAATCCAGATTGTTATGGTGGTATTACTAGCAGTGATGTTAATTTATGATAAATAGCTCTCAATTTTCAAATAACACAACGTACCAAACAGTTTCTCAAACTGACATTTTCAAGACAGTACCAATGATGTTTGATGTCCACAAGGGAAAGGGAGTTCAAGTCTAAACCCTGCTAGTTAGAAGCCGGCTCTTCATTTGCTGCAGTGTCCAGAGGAACGTTCCCGAAAGCATGGGGTGCAGGACAGGTTTTCTGTTCTCTCCAGGGCTTTGTAAGCCTTCCTTGGCTTCTGTCATTAAATGCCACAGTGACAGCCAAAAATGCCCACATAATTTCTAGTTTTCTCCGCGTGCTGTCACTCCTGATGCACATCGTCACTCAGAGATTCCACTGAATGTTGTCAGACCTAAGGAGAAGCAGCAGTTTCTAAGCACCATGTCATGGAAAGGTAACTCACAGGATGACGAGAACACAGCACCTTTTGGTTGTGTGTCAGGTTGTGATTTCCACAGCTCATCAGCAAGTACCATCAAGTATGATCTGCTCAAGGTCATGGTAGACCACAGAGACAAGTGGGAAGGACACAGGTACATAGCAAGCAGCTTACATTGCAGTAAGGAAGGGGAAACAGCTAGCAGACACTCCAGGTCTGTGAAGAATTGAGTGCCAAACAGCAAGATAAATGTATAAAAGGTAAGACTCCTAGGTCTCACAATGGGCACTTGAGCTTGGTCCATAGAAACCCATTCCACCTCTGTGTCTGCAGGGTACGATTCTATGAAGGTTCTGAGTTGGTGGCTGACTCTGGGGTCACCATAGACACCACGATGCGTGGAGGCCGGCTCGGCGTTTTCTGCTTCTCCCAGGAAAACATCATTTGGTCCAACCTCAAGTATCGCTGCAATGGTAAAACGTGCATGCTTGTTACTGTGCCATACTACTAGGCTTAATCAAATAATGCAACCTTATATTATAGCTTTCCTCCCCAAAACCTAAAGCTCATGCCATATATTTATGGCATTACACAGGGAACCTGATGTTCCCTGTGTAAAGGGAAAATAAAGGCAGATTTTGTTTTTTGAATTTTATAAACGAGAAAAGTGAGACCCATGGATTTAAACTGTTTGGCTTAGGGTTTGAGAAATTCAGTCAGGTTTAATTTATAGGCAGCCTTTATTTTCATAGGGCTCAAACATAATCACAGACTCAGAACCCACTCTACCTGCTAATTTTCTTTAGGCCTGTGAATGAGCACTCCTGGGCTTGAAGCCAACAATTTGCAAAGCTGCCTGAGGTAGAAAATGGCCGTTGGGCTGTTTGGTGCCTGTTGGCAGGTTTACAGTGACCCCTAGAGGAGACCTATACAGAACAGCTGAGCCAGGAGGCCAGGGTGGAAGGGGGCTTAATAACCTCTGTACCCCTTCTTGCTTGCAGATACCATCCCAGAGGACTTCCAAGAATTTCAGACCCAGAATTTCGATCGTCTGGATAATTAAGGAAGCAATCCATAACTGCTTTTCCAAACACTAAAGCCATATATTTTTTAACTTTACAACTTTCTTTATATACACCGTGGCTTTCTTTGACCAACCTAAATGTATCAGACCTGTTTATATGACTGTGGCAATAAAGAGGAAATAATTTCTAAAAACCAAGTAACTCAGACACACTTGAGGCTCATCTTTGATGGCATTTACGTTGTTCTTCAGGGTATCCAGGTGGAACTTGCAGGGGGATCTTTTTTCATTCAGACCAGATCCGTCAGGGAAATGGAATGTGCACGGGACCCTGAAATCCCAGGTCCACGAGCCCTCTTCCATCACTCCCCACAGATGCCTACACACTCCACGGGCACCTCAGGGACAAGTGGTTGGCCCACCTTCCCTGCCCAATCTTGACAGATTGTTTCTATTCTCTCAGATACCCTCACCCACCCTGCATACTTTCCACACTGTCATCCTTTAATACAATTACTGTGCATCCTTATATATTTGGCTCCCCCTAGTGGCAGCAGATTTACTGCGATGAAGAGCCAAGTCAGCACAGCCAGTATCCTCCGTGCCTTGGCAGTTAGTAGTAGTGGAACAAATGCTTGCTTGATGGTTGAATAAATGATTGCCTCTTAAAGAACAAGGACTATAGAGTATAAATGGATGAGACAATCCTTCCAACTCAAAATGCTTCCCAGCACATGTGCTGTGGTGGTATCGGTGTCGCTGCTGTATACAGAGTAGAAATTGACCAGATTTGTACATTAGCTTTTCTGCCATTCCAATAAAAAAGATCCCTCAGAATTTTCTTTCAGAGAACACTGCTAAGTAGTATTTTTCTAGTCCAGAACTCCTGGAAATACATCATGAAGGAATAACACCAGTTTCATCCCGATTTCAAACTATAGACTGGCACACATAAACACTCTGGCCTAGGAGGATTCCAGACCCCCTCATGTGTGAAGTCTTGAGGTATTGTTGTTGCCTAGCCACGGACATTCCATCTCCCACTTTGATGTTTCATAACTCAGGCCTATTCACCAGTTGTTCTCTCTGCTGACACTAGTTCCGCCAAGGAATTCTGTCACAGGAGCTGCCTTCTAAGCATTTCTGGGTCACGTTGCCATCATGGGACGTTTCTTTTCTTTTTTCATGGGACTTTTCTTAATCTGTGGTTCCTCATCTGCAAGTCTTTCCCAATTTCCAAAAAAAAAAGGGCCGAAAGGAGAACTGAGTTCATTTGATAGGAGGTTGTCATCACTCAGTCTACTCAGTCTTCCCTTTTCTTCATTTTTTGTCTATCGCTGAAAAGTTATTTCCTGAGCCCCAAGGACCACCAGAGCCTCCTGCCCACTCTGAAGTGTGCTTAGATTCTGTCTTCATAACACTTGATACCCTTTGTGAGGAGGAAGACCAGATACTCTGCTTGAATTTCATTCTAATTGAAATACATGCTGGATCCTATATATAAAATACATTACTCTTTAAGAGGAAATTGTGTGGGTGTCTCAGATCTGAAACTTAGTTAATCTCATACTGAACTTACTTTCCAGTGTGCCTCACTGCCCCATCAAAAACCTCTGGCTCCTGTCTTTTCCCTGGAGTTGGTAGAAAGGGAAAGCAGCCTACTCTCACCCCCACCCCTCAAGTCTTCTTATTAGCTGTGCCCTTGCTTTGAGAACGCATACGTTCACAGGAAACAATACTTTTGTGTCTATAATCATGTGAGCATGGTGGCCCATAGGACATCTAGGAAATAATGCCATCCCTGACAGAGTTTATTACATTGCCAAGAAAACAAAACTCCTTATATACAATCAGAACAAATAAATGCACTGAAGTCAGTGCATACTATCTCATGAGAGCCAACCATTAGATCCTAGAAATCTTATGTCAGCTTTTTATAGACAACTTGAAACCGGCTATGATAAGAGTATGTACACCACAGAAATCAGGAAATGTTATAAATCAGTTCCAGAGAACTGATGGTCCAACAAGTAACAACATACAACTGGGTACACTTAGCAGGCAGTAATTGCTAGTTGGTCATGTCCAAAAGTTTCTTTTTCTTTTATTAGTTCCTCTCTCTGTGTTCTCACTATATTGTTTGTCTTTCTCTGGTTTATTTCACATAATGAATATCTGTCTTAGATTTATGATTTTAAATTAAAAGGTATCTAGAATTTGGGTGAATGTATAGTGAGGAGGTCAACATAACATAATCTACCATAGTAATATTTGCAAGCTTTCTGAGTACATTCATAGACTTAGATCAGATAAGTAACAGATTTAAGGCCAGGCATGATGGCACATACCTGTAGGTGGCAGCCTAAAGCCACAGCCGGGGCCAGAGATCGTGGTTCGAGTCCCGCCAGGGGCACATAGTGAGACCTAGTCCCCCAAAAAATAACTAGATATGGTGGCATGCACCTGTAATCCCAGCTACCTGGGAAGCTGAGTCTGGGGATTGCTTGAGTCTGTGGTACCCTGGGCAACCTGAGCCTGCAGTTCCACAGGCAAAAATAGTGAGACCTCCGTTGTCGTTTCTGTCTCCGAAAAAAAAAAAATAGTGAGACCTAGTCTCAAAAAAACCCAGCCGGGCATGGTGGCTCATGCTTGTAAGCTTCAGCCTATGAAGCGGCAGGGGCTAGGGATCGCGGTTCGAG
>PVHY01032306.1:0-11973 GCA_004024945.1 Uropsilus gracilis
CTGTTCCTGCCCTCTGGGACGGGGGAACCTTCAGACAGAGTGGGCCTTATTTTATCCCCATGGGGATTCCGCAGGCACCACCCTTAAGGGGGTGGGGGGGGTCGGTGAGGATCTCAGGGGGCACAGTTCCTCTGCCGCAGGCCTCTGCCCAGCAGGTGTTCTGTCAGTGTGGAACTGTTTCCAGAACTCCCCTCAGGGCTGAGTAACCCCCCCCCCCACAGTGGCTTACCCTCCTACCCCTCCCCCAGAGCCCTCAGGCCTCTCACAGTGAAGAGATGACCTGGCTGGGCAGTCCAGCCCAAGCAGAGATGGATGGAGAAGCTTGGGAAGGACATTCCCCGAGAGGAAAGGGGCCTGCTTGTTGCCAGAAAGGACAGCACCCCCTAAACGGATGCTACCGTGCCCCTCCCCCCACAGCTCACACACTGGACTCCCAGCCAGAACTCAGGCTGGAGCTGCAGTAGGGCCCTGCCTTGTGGGTGGCACCATCCGTCTTCTACCCCCCAGATGCCAACAGCACCCCATCCCCCATTGTGACAAACCCATGTCTCCAGACATAGGCAGATGCCCCAAGTGTGAGGATCAGCAAAGTCGCCACGACCCCTGACCCCACCTGGGTATAAAGAAGGTGAGGGGCTTCACCTCCCCCTCTGGCTAATTTTCCTGAGTTCTACAGTGGTGGGGGTGGGGGTGGGGGGTCTGAGTCTTGCTCAGCTTTATAGCCTCAACTGGCACAGTTGGTGGCCATGATCGCAAAGATCACGGTGACTGGAGGAAGGGAAGGATGCGAGGAGGTGGGGGCTGTTGGCAGGCAGCAGGACCCCAGGGAAGGGACAGTGCTGGTAAGTGGGCATCTAACTGCACATATGTCATCCAAGGTCACGTCCAAGGTCAAGGCCCCCTGGCCTCAGGCCATTGTTTTTACACCTGAACCAGCTCTCTCTGCAGGCTGGTGTCAGGTGGTGCTGCCTCTTCCCCAACCATCATCCAGGTCATTCTCCTCCCAAGGGCTACGCTCCCAAGGTCTGAGCTCTCCAGGCAGGGCCATTCGATCTACAACTTCATTCCCTCTTCCTTCAGCAACAGAGAGTGAAGTCATGGAGTCTCCCAAGACCTTCATGATTAACCTGCCGGTTGCACCTGGCTACAGTGGTAAGTGGCACCGTGCCCCGCAGAGGTGGTGGCCGGCAGGGGAACTGTGGTCCTGGGTGCTGCCTCGGCCTTGGCTCATGATGGGGCCAGAGCAGGTGCTATGGCTCTGGCAGGCGTGGTCCACAGCCAAGGACGCTGGTAGCTGGGTTCTGATGACCAGAGATGCGTGACTTAGGCCAGATCTCCATGGTGTGGGACGTGGGACACGCTTACTGTCTGTCGAATAGCTGGGGCAGTGGTAGACAGAGATGCCGTGAGCAGACACAGTGAGTAAGCAGAGGCCCCATCCTTCTGCTTTCAGACCTTCTCACACCAGGCCTGCTCCTTTCTTTGTGCCCACAGGGAAGGTGACCAGGTGACAATGGTCACTAAAACAGGCCCTGTTTTCCGGGTCCAAGTTCCTGTGTCCAGGAGACCCTTCAAGCTTTGACAATCCAGGACACTTAGTCACTCTATAGGTTCCTCCTCCTCCTCCTCCATCCCTCCTCCCCCTCCTCCCCTCTCTCTCACCTCCCCTTCCCCGCCTCCCCCTCCCTGGCTTCTGGGCTACTGGGAGCTTGCTCTGTTAGGTCCCTCTGAGTGACAAGCTGGCCTGCTGCTCCCAAACACTGGTTTCCTCAGGTGGCTGAATAGGCTTCGGGTTCTTTTGTTTTTTTTTTTTTTTTTTTTTTGAGACCAAGTCTCACTATGTTGCCTGGGGTAGTCTTGAACCCGTGAACTTAAGCAATCCCTGGCCTCTTGCCTCCCAGCGCTTGGATTACAGGCACGCGCCACCATGCCCGACAGGCTTCGGGTTCTAACAAAGCCTGCAGCCTCTGCTTGCCCCTGCCGATGTGATAATGAGCTGCTTACCTCTCTCTGGCAGGTAGAGATTCTACATAAAGTGGGTGTCTTAGTGTCCTAGGGCTGCACAGGAAAACATCAGCTGTTCTCTCACTGTACGGAGGCTTGAAGTCTGGGGTCACAGTGTGGTCAGGGCCAGGCTCTCTCTGAAGGCCTGAGGAGGTGCTTTCCTGCCTCGTGGAGCCGGGTGTTCCCTGGCTTCCGGTTTCTGCCTCACAGCATATGGCCTCACGTGCCTTCTGCCTGTGGCTTCTTATCATACCTGTGGATGGCAAATCCCCATCTCCTTTCTCTTATGGGGACACCAGGTGTTCCATGCAGGACTTCCCCTTTCTCTGGGATGCTCTCGTGTCTACATCCTGAGTTGCATCTGCAAAGACCCTATTTTCAGATGGCCACGTTCGCAGGTACCAGTGTTGGAGGGTAACTCCCAGATATGAAAACGAGTCAAAGCCCAGATTAAATCACAATGCTTTATTAGCTGGCCAGCGACTGTCCCTCTGGTAAGGAAGCAAAGCTTAGCAGGGGGTGATCACGGCAAAAACCGCATAGCTGCAGTTGCCAAAGCGAAAGCAAGCAGGGATACAGAAGCAGGAACGAGCGAGCCATCAGGAGCAAGGGGAGCCCTGAGGCATGTCACCCGGTCTCCATGTCCTGGTTTTGGTGACCAAATGTCGGTGCATCCAATTTCTATGCAGAAACTTGACAAATTACTTCCTGACTGGAAATCTCCTCTGCTGACTCATGGAGCTGTTTTACAGCTGCTGGGTTTGGAGTCCACTACACCCGTGGCTCAGGCTTAGATGACTGCATCTGCTAGGGGGCCGCACCTTGCCCACTGGGAGCCATGACAGCGTCCTCCTGGGACTGGTGGGAGGATGAAAGGACCCCACAAGCAGGGCTATTTCAAATGTCTTGGCCCCTCACAAGTCTCGGTCAAGGTAGCTCGTATGGCTGTGTGCACAGAGACAATCACATGATCAGGTAGGCCCGAGGTAGAGGGAAGAGAAACCACTGTGGCAGGACCCCTGGATTTAGGCCCACCCCACCCCAGGAGGGTATCATAATCGCCCCAGTATGGGGGAACACCAGGTGGTAGGTAAATGACTTCTAATATCATCAAGGTGGGTCTAGCCATCAGATTCTTCTAGAAGCGTTTCTTGCTGATTGCAGGGACTGGGTGGGGGTTCCGCCTTCAACTCTGAAGCCAGGTTTTCTGGGCAGATGGACAATAGCAACGATTGGGCCTTCCGTCACCGAAGTTGTTTATTGTTTATCTGGCAGCTTTCCCCAAAATTCTTAACCAGTGTTTCTTCAACCATGTCCTTTTGAAAAACGGTTTGTTTTATTGTGGCAACATGATAGTACTTAGGCTTCGGCATCCAGTGTAAACACAGAGCTGTGTTTTGCCCACACTAATTGTAATGATTAAATGTTATTTTGTTGGAAATGGTGAGAAATGGCGCTGGGGTGGGTCCCGCAGATAATGAAGGTACCTTTTCGTGTAATAGGTCTCTGCTTTTAATAAGCCCACAATTTCCCGATGGGCCGACAAGAAAGACCCCAAATTGCATTGGGGAAATGTCAAGGAAAATGGGTTTTCTCTCTCGATGAGATGAATAATTTCAATTACGCCTCAGACTATTATTTTGGCCCATTAAACGCTCTGCCCATTTGCTATTCTGACTGACATCAGGGGCTGCGCTGTCAAAGAATATTACTGTCGTCGCCTTTGTTGAAACGGGCCGTCCCGCCCCGGCTCCAAGGTCACTTTTGGTGGCCTTGGGAGGACCCTGCCGTGGTGAAAACAACCGTGTTGCTTGTTGGAATGGCCTTTGGGAAAACGTGCCTTAGGGGAGGAAGGACCTGGAGTGGGTGGCTGGATTCTGTGAGGCAGTAGGCAGGTCTGAACCCCTCGCCCAGCTGGACTCTGGTTCTCGCAGGCTTCATACCGTACCTCAGCTGCCAGGAGATCACCGAGGATGACAACATGTCCCGCTGCCTGCAAGTCTTCCGGGAGAAAACGCAGCGGTACAAAGACGAGCAGGAGGAGTTTTGCTCCGCGGTGGCCTCAGCCCCGAAACTGAAGCCCATGTGCTGTGAGGAGGCGGTTCTGCGGACCCTGCACCAGTACTACCGGCAGTACCACCCCTTAAGTCTGGGTACCAGCTCCGGGTCCAGCCCCTCTTCACCCTGGGCCTCGGAATCCCACACAGCCCCAAGTCCACAGGCGGCTGTGCACATGGAAGGACTTAGTTTCCTGGGATGTTTCTTGGGGGAGGCGGGAGGGTGCTGGGCACTAAAGCCCTGGGCAGGTCACAGCAAACTCCCAGGCATCGGCTTCCATCGCGGTGGGGCCCCTGCTTGTGGCTTCCCTGGGTTATTTCACCCCAACGACACCATGAGGCCAGTGCTGCGTGCCCATCGTGGAGATGCAGAAGGAGGCCTCCACACGCAGTGAAGCCCACTTGTAGTGGACCACCCTCGTCGCCAGTTGTCCTGCCAGCTTATCAGATCCGCATAGGTGCTTGATGGGTTCTAGCAGTTACACAGACACCCCAGGCAGGGCTGGCCGGGTGAGCCCTGCAGTTCCTCCTACCCCTCCCCCCACCTCTACCCGCGATCTCTCTGGAGCTCCAGTGCTCTCTCTGTCCTCTGTTTTCTGCTCCCCGTGCTCCCTCTCGTGCTCGCTCAACCCGGGGTGATGCCTTCCTTTCAGCCTTTCCCTCCAGGTGTACCCACTCACGCATGCGCACACCCACTGGGCCGCATGTACACAATCGTGTGGAGGGCGCAACACCACAGGTGCTGGTCCTAGACTCTAATGGAGGGAAAAGCCAGCCCAACTCCTTCACCCTCCACAGCTGTTGCAGGGGCTGTTGACATGGAAGGGGTGTTGCATTGAATAACAGCCACGACAACCAGCCAACCCTTCAGGGCCTTTCTCCCCCGAGGCCTGGGCTTTCTTGAGTCTTGTTCTGGGGCCTTCTCATCCCGTAACTGTGTTACTATCACAACGGTGATCCGACTCCCGTCACTTTTAAACTCTGAAGTCCCACAGGAGATCAAAAGTGTTGCTCTCTTAATGAATTGCGGCGCTATACTTGTTTCAGGAACACGTGCATTCTCACAACCTCTGTTGTGCTTTAACCCGAGAACACCTACCCAAGAACCTGGGACTCAGCGCAGAGCTGGCATTCTTTCAGGCAGGTGGTGTTCCTGCTCGGGGCGCCATTTCCTTCTTCCAAGGCAGGGAAGGGTAGGCTTGACCCTGTCTAGGCTTCCATCCAGCGCTGAGATGCTGACATTGTGTAGCCTAATTTGATTCTTCCAGCAACTGGAGGAGGCAGTCGTGTTTCACCTCAGAAATGTGCAATTGTTCAAGGCCAGCCAGCCGGTCAGAATCCTTCTCTACTTGCAGGAGGGTCCTGGTACTGAATACATCCTCCTAGCTTGATGCTTCTTGATTCACTGATGGGATCCCTCGGTGTAGTGTCTGAAGCTCTTACTCATCTGTTAGTTTTCCCCACCACCATCCCTTGCACCCTCTTAGCTCTTTCTCCCTTGCCTTCCCCCTGGACTTCAGAAACCTCCCTTGATCTATGAATGTCTGCTAGTTTCTCTAAGTATTTTGCTTCGTTAGATCGTCTGCTTTCTGGACGTCAGCTCTTTGTGCCTGTCATTCTGACTTGCTTAATACACACAATTCCTTCAGACTTTCCCCCACACTGCTGTAAATGGCAGCGTTTCATTTCTCCTGTGACTGAATAGTGTTCCCTGGTGTGAGAGTCGCCCCCACCCCCCTTTGATCCAGGCTTCTGTCGATGTGCATGAAGATCTTTATTAATCTGAGGAAGAGGACTCTGTTTAAGAGCAAGGACATGAGATTCAGACAGAAGCAGGTTTGGATCCCGGTCTGTCACTTAATTGCTGTGTGACCTGGGCTGGGTCCCTCAAGCTCTGTATAGTCTGTGTCCCCCATAACATGGCAGTAATAATGGAACTGATATTGGGTCTAAAAGGGGGAGAAGCCTCTAACCAGCAAGCCACAGGTCCACATCACTTGTGCGGAACAGTTGCCAGTCAAAATGCAGTTTAACAACAGGGTTTATTAACAAAGGAAATTAACCAGGAGAATGAAAAGTCCTCATAGCCACAAGCGGCCAGTTTATCTTACCCCAGTCACCATTCTCAGTCCCAAAGACACATGTCCAAGATGGTGCCCTTTGCCCCTCCAAACCTGAGGAAGGCACTCTGCAAATTATCCAGTCCTTCTCCAGTGTCTTCTCTTTGCTTCTTCTCCAGTGTTCCGAATTGCTCTGCTTTTCCAAGGGTCTTCAAACTTCTACAATGCTGATGCACAAATCAGCTTTCCAAATCCCTGACCATCTCCAGGTCCCAGCTCACTATGCCACCTTGCTGCGATGCCACACTCTCCACACCGGCCACTCTTCTCCTGGCCTCCATGGCTCCTTGCCACCACCAAGTCTCTCTTCCAGGGGGCTTCCCCTGGCAGGCCATGTGGGCCTGTTCCCTCCGTCCACCATTCTTGTCTCCTTCCTTTCCTTTTTTTTTTCTCTCCTTCTTTTAACTTTTATCCCCACATTCCTCGCTTCCCATTTTCTCTCATGATTCTTTCCGTCTATGCCCACCAGGGCATTTTGGCACCTATACAATTTTCAACTGCGTCACTCCCCTGCATCAGAACCAACTTCCTATGATTTGTGAGAATGTGAATTGAGAAACCACAGGCTCCTGGGCATCCCTGCTAAGCTACCTGGCACACTGAACCCTCCAGGGTCCACCTGGAGGCCCCGGGTACCTCCTCACTCAGGAGCTTGTATGAACTTCCAACTTCCCGAGACCCTTAGGAAGCATGATGTCTTCTTTCAGAATGCAAGAACATCAAGAAGCCGCTGTCCGAGCCCCCAATCCCTGGCTGGGCTGGCTACCTGCCAAGAGCCAAGGTCACGGAGCTGGGTTGCGCGGTGCGGTACACTGCCATGGCCCGGAACTGCTACAAGGATTTTCTGAGCCTCGTGGAGAGGGCCAAGAGAGCACACCTGAAACCCTACGAGGAGTGAGTCTGACTTGGGGTGTGACTGCTGGTGTCCAGAAGCTGGGCAAGAGCAGGGCCTGGGTGGGGGAAGGGCCCCAGGCCAGCACTGGACCTGTGCTGGTGTCTGATTTGTTGCACAGAAGGGGCGTGGTTTGTCATTGCTGCCACTCTCTGCATCCCACCTGCACCCCACATCCTCCGAAAGCCCTGCCAGGGGTCTTGGCTGGTTCTCAGGCGGAGTGAGACACCCATAGGGACACCTGTCCTGACTGCATCCTGGGGCCCAGGGGTGCTGTAGGAGGGGGGAGGGGGGAGGGTGAAGGCCAGTTGCACTGCATGACTGAGGCCTCACTTTTCCCTTCCATAAAGCAGGGTCCTCATCTGCGGAGAAATGAAGATTGGGGCATATTGTGCTTATGCGGAACTCACATCACTTTCATTTTAAGAGAAATTAAGGGAGCAAATCCCTGACTTTGCCTTTTTTTTTAGGATCTATGGAGCAAGGACCACACAGACCCCTCCTGCTCCTTCTCCAAATGATGTGCAGCATGAAGGACTGCCACCCAAATACCCGGATTTCTCTGCCCCAGGTGAGGAGGGCTCGCCTGCCTACTCTTTTCTGAAGGGCAGTGTATTTGCAGTGGTGTCTCTGCGTCACTGCGCTATGAGCTCACACAGCTCACTCGGAGGTTGGTTTCTCCACCAGGGAGTGGCCATCCTGCTCTGGGAAGATCCCCAGCGGAGGAGCCCTGTCCTCCGGTGACCTGCAGCTCCACTCACTGGCCGACCATGTCACCGAACGGGAAGATTTATCTCGAGCCACTGTCCCCAGTAAAGTATGTGGAAGGCTGGGAACACAGCATCTACCCCCAGGAGAGGTGAACTTTGAAGCTCTCCATTCTCATGTGAGAATCAGCCCCTCGTTCACAACCCAGCAGGGGCACGTGGGAGGTTTTGTAATGTCAGTATCCTTTTGAACCACTGTATGTACCCTGACCAGTTGGCAACAGTGAGCTATGAAAGATAAAGATCTCTCACTGTTGTGTGGGAATAAAGAGGATCCTTCTCAATGAAGGTTTCTGTGGATTTTTTCCCCAGGTTTTGGCCTTGAGAAGGCCCAAGTGGGACCCATCTCTTCTTATCCCCTAGGTGACCCTGAGCACCTGGACCAGGTCCTTATTGAAGCCCTAGGCCAGCCCTCTAGCCAGTTGCTTCCTGAAACGCGGTTACCCCACCCCACTCTTGTCTCTAACACGCATGCTCCCCGACCTGACTCTGCACTTTTGGGTACTCAGAAAATACCAAAAGCAATTTCTAGGACCGTGAGGTCACTGGCATCAGAAGGTTGAAAGATTGCAGGGCCAAAAGGTGCAGCAAGCTAGTCCTGGAATTATCCCCACAGCTGGGATTTTCGTGGGGGCTTCTCAGACTTCCAAGGCTCATGGGTTAAAATCAGGCGACTTGAGAACTTGAGAGGAAAAAGTGATGTTTTTGTTTTCACCAACCTCCTCAGGACATTGAGTGTGTCCTTATTTACAAATGTAGCCCACAGGCCACTGCCAGAACTGTCACCTTAGCCAGAGAGAAGTGGAAGGTGTTTACACCACACATGAGTAGTGGTGGCAAAGAGCTTAAAATGAGGTTATTGGTTACTTCACAGTGGCAGTGCTACAAGGCAACCCCAAAGGGTAATGGGAGTCCTGGCTGTGAGTCCTGGATGTGAGACCTCATTTGCATTCTGAAAAAAACCTCAGAACATCACCCAAGGGCAGGCACACATAGAATAGTTAACAAAAAGTTTATTCACATGGGAAATGAATAGAGGGGAGCACAGATAATGAGGTCCATACATATATATGAAAATTGCCTGAAATGCAACCCCAGGTGCACACTGAAGACAGGCAAAACCATGTCTCCTTTTACCCACCTAACCTCTCTTTTCTATCAAGTATGGCTCTTGAACGGCACCTTTTGTTCCCAGCAATCCCCTTCAGGAGGTCAAGGGTTACGGCGCATCCATAGCATGATGGGAATTGTAGTCTTGAACACCTGGGATCTCTTTGGCATGGAGGTAGGGGTGGAGTTCATTCAGGTACCCTGTTCCCCCACAGGTTGTACTTAAAGCTACTGTGCTTGTCCTCAAACCTGCTGTTTAAGCCACAATTAAGGCTCTTTTAAAAATCTGATATCTTGATCATATTTCATTACATTCATTTCCTTTGTCATCTCATCTGTTTGACTCACTACAGTATTCTGAGAAAAGGTCTACCTTTTCTGAATAGAGAAAAAGGTCTACCTCATCTGAATAGAAGGTATACTTCATCTGAATAGAGGGTATTCCCTTTGAAAGATGGGGACAAAGCATAGTGGGTAGTCAGAATATTTTTCAGCTTTCTTCACCCCTGGGAGAGCCCCCCCACAGTCCTAGAAAGGAAGTCAGGAGGAAGTGGGTCCCCGCCCTGCCTGAGGAAGGTGTGGGGCTGCCTGATGCCTTCACACTGGCCCCTCCAAATGAGCAACATGGCGACTGTTTGAACCTGGTCTCCTTTCCAAACCCACAGTTTGCAGGTGACGGCTCTGGGCTCAAGGTTATTGCGGTCTTAGCCTGTGCGATTAAGGGGTGCTGGGAATGAATGGCACCTTGCAACTGCCTCCTCTGGATCTCATCAACAGGGTCACCTCCTGCATCAATATTTATCACTGACTAATTCATCTGGCACCAACCTTTATAAAATGGCCTGAACTATGAAACACAAACACAAACAACAGCAGCCCCATGACAGAAGTAACAGAATTGAATAAAGGCAATTAAGAGAATTGTTTAATAGTATCTAATTCTTCTACAACTTCATGATGAAGATCACCAAGTTCAATGTGCAAATCTGTATCCCCTTTTGTTGAAGCAGTTCCGCATGGTAATTCTTTTCCTTAATCTTTATCTTTTCTGTTTCTCTGTAGCCTGTAATTTCTAAAGCATTGTCTGTGGGGGGGGGGGAGGTAGAGAGGTGATTTTACTGCACAGCAAATTATCATTATTAGCACAAGCTGCATCTGTAATGAGCTCATTCTTGCCACTAAAAACAATTCCGTTACCTGATAAGACAAAATTCCCTGGGTTTGGAAATGCTGAAGGGCCTGAGGATAAGGATTTTTTTTTTTTTTTTTTTATGACAACAGGACCTTTTGTTGGGAGTTTGACTTCTACGGCAATTACAGTGCTCTTTGGGGGTCACTGCTGTCTCTGTGTGTGAGATAGTTCTTGAGACAGATGCTGGGAGGGACACCCAAGCTCTCCTCCTCTCGCCACCCCACAGAGAGGTGACCACATCCAACAGGATCTCAGCCCTGGATTTGACTTTGCTCTGGCACAGCTGAGGTCGTTGCCGGAAGTCTGACTCCCTGGGTTCTGGTCTCAACTGTTTTTTTTTTTTTTTTCTGGCTGTGTGACCCTGGACCTTTCCTTAACCTCTCTGAGCAATTCCTAATTTAAAAATGGAGCTAATACAGCTACCCAGCAACCTGAGCATGAAGATCAAGAGATTCAGCAGGTAAGTGTGGCTCATTGGAATTCAGGAAATGTGGTTAGTTACTCCCAGGCTCAAGGAACTGGAGGAACTACTGTGGCTGACACAGGTTGGGGGGGGACACAAGCTCTTAGTCCACACAGAGACAATATTAATGGCAAAGGAGTCTGGGCCCAGGCTTCCCGCCCACTGCACTTTTCTCCCAGAAGTTCTACCCCACAGGCAGGCAGAGCAGGTGTGACTGATCAAGAACACAGGCTGCAGCACTAGTGTCCAGAGTCCGGCCAGTGCTTTACCTGGAAAGGTTTATTTAAGGTGCATCTTTTTATTCTGCAAGTGGGGAAACTGAGGCACATAGGGTGAAGCAGTTCACCCAGGGCTGCACGGGCATGAGATGCAGAACCAGGCTATGAACCCCAGCCAGTTAGCAACTGCGCATTTGACCTTCATGCTACACTGGCCTGGCCTCTGTCTCAGTGACACCAAATCCCAAATGAGATATGGTTTTAATGCCCAACCAGTTCCAGAAGGAAGCCAATGAGAGGATACTTAGAAACACAGACAGGTAATAAAAGTGACAGCCAGTATAGTGGGACTGAGGAGCTGAAAGGCTAGGTCATAAGGGACTGAGCGATCTTGAATGAAACTCACAAGTCTCAGCTTGCAGAAACGATGATAGTCCTCCCGTGTAAGTTATTGTGGAGAATTAAATTCGAGAACCCATGACTTGGCATGCACTTCGCCGGCACAATGCTCACAGCCGGATCTTTTCTTCCTGCTACCACAGCTCAGAGCACCAGAAGGAGCAACCACCGAAAGGCAAAAGTTAAAAGGTTCGATTAGGCTCAGGACTGGGTGCCCAGGTGTTCCCACCCTGGCCCTGTTCCTCAGCCACTGCCGCCCTCCAAGTGTCGCATGAGTTGGAGACTCGGCTCCTTCTTTCCCTAAGGCCCCTGGGTTCCTTCAGCAAATGATTCCTCTGCCCCAGCAAGCACCCAAAATTTGCCCTTGTATCTGGCCTAACGGTCACTTGTAAAGGGTGCGCTGTCGTGAGGGGAGATGGCCCAGGCAGCAGAGTACCCCATCTTCCTGACAACCTCTCTATTTCAGCTAATGGGGGTGAGCTTGGGGGAGAATGGGGGGGCACACCAACCTCCATCAGTGTTCAAAAACAAAGATCTCCCTCCCCTCAAAGGTGGCTGATGTGTCCTGTGGTGCGAGCACACACACTTGCGGCAGGTTCTCTGTCGATTCCAGCAGAGTCCAGGAGCCCTTGAAGGATTGTAAGCTTTAATGCTCTCAGGGAACCAGGTACACAGCCATGCCAAGCAGGGAGGCTGGGCCAGTTGTATGGCAAGCAGGCAAGCAGGCAAGCAGGCAAGCAGGCAAGCAGGC
>PVHY01032307.1:0-11969 GCA_004024945.1 Uropsilus gracilis
CCCCCCCCCCCCCCCCGAAGTGAAGAAGTTCATCGGGAGGCCCAGATGGACTTGTTCTCTCCTTAAGAGAAGGTGGCAGTTTGGAAGGTGGGTCCAGGCTTTTTGTGGGAGGTGGAGGGCAGGGACCCAGCCCGAGGGGACGAGAGAAGGGAGAGCGGGACTGCTGGTGAGTAGTGGTTTGGGAATGGCGGCCAGCTGAGAAGCTGGGCTAGGGAGAGGCCGGGCTGTGTCAGTGCCAGTGCCCTGGATGGTGGTTTGGGTTGTGGAAGGAGTAAAGGAAAAGGACAGGCTTAATTACTGGAAGCAAGTGAAGGGACGAGACGGGTTGACGTTCTTTTCTTCGGAACTGCGTCTCCCTGCAGAGCTGAGCCTTTTCCCCTCTCCGGAGTCTGCACTGAGTTCCTGACTCTCGTGTTCCTGGCTGCACACAGGCACTTCTTTCTCCGGTGTCCAGGATGGCGGCTTCACGGTGATGGGAGAGGAGATGGAATCAGAGCCCCAGGGTGGAAGTGGCAACCAGACTGAGCCAGTGTGGTGAAGCGGAGGATGGCTGCCACAAGGAGCCCCCCGGCCCAGGCGTCCCCAAACCAGGGCTCCGCGCAGGGACAGAAGTCGGCTCCCCGTGGGCACAGCCCTGATGCCGAAGCTTCGCGCCAGCGCTTCAGGCACTTCTGCTACCGGGAGGTCGCAGGGCCCCATGAAGCTTTCAGCAAACTCTGGGAGCTCTGCTGTCAGTGGCTGAGGCCCAAGACACACTCAAAAGCGCAAATCCTGGAGCTGCTGGTTTTGGAGCAGTTTCTCACCATCTTGCCCGAGGACATCCAGACCTGGGTGAGGGAGCAGCGCCCTGAAAATGGCGAGGAAGCCGTGGCTCTGGTTGAAGATGTACAGAGGACTCCGGAGCAACAGGTGAGACAGGAAGTCAGGACCTGGTGTTTTGGGGTGTGAAGTCAGGTGAGGAGCTGGGAGTTTCGGCAGAGGCACTGGGTAGACTCTGATAGCTCGCTCGGGCTGGCGCTGTGTCCTCGGTCTGCGAGAAGACCCCTTGCTGGAGTAGCTGATTAAATGTCCCTAATTAGGACTTAAAGTCTAATCTCGTGCTAGACCGTTCCTTGAGGGTAGAGGGTCCAAAGTTGTACTAGAGCCTCTCCTGCTTCCTGGTGCCTTGGCCTGTGTGGGACAGCAGAGAGCAGGGCTTTCAGAAATACTCCCTGTGGAGGTGAGGCCTGGTCTGAAGTCTGTCAGTGTAACCAACTTGTACATTTCGGGAGAAGGCAGGTGCGGAAGGCACAGACGTAAAGATAACAGGCCTCTGGTTGTGGGAGGTCTGGTGGGAGGAAAGCAATTTAAATGGGCCCCATTCTCCAGGAGAAGCAGAGAGGGAGGGCAGACGTGGGTTAGGCAGGCTGCGGTCAGAGTGGGTAGCAGCTGGCTGGCGAGGAGTCTGCATGGCCAGAGTGGAGGCCGAGGTGGGAGGAGCAGCAGGGAGGTACAGAAAGCCTTGCAGGAGGGAGGGTCGAGCAGCTCTGACATCATGGAGCGAGGGAAGCAGTGTGGTGCTGATGCACTGGGTGAGCTGAGGAAGTTGAGATGCACAGCCCTGGGCTTGCCGGCAGTACCAGGGTGACTGTACCAGGGTGGACTGTACCGGGGTGGACAATGTGTGGCAGCGGCACAGGAATCGAAGCCCGTTTGAGGTGATCGGCGTGGGGATCCCTGTCTGTGGTAGTCACTGTCCCCCTCTCCTTCCAGCTCTCTGGTGATGGTCCCTCTTGTGGTTGCCCATTTCAGAACAAACTGAACGTGGGGCTAAGACAGCGATGTGAAACCTGGGAGTGAAGGGGCGGAGGGTGCTTGAGTGGGGACATTGTTCCTAGGACCCAGCGCTGGCAGGCTCTTCTCGCTCAAAGTCACGAGCTTGAAAGGTAGAGCGAACATGGTGGGGGGAGAGCACAGCTGACACTAAGGCCTGGCTGTGCCAGAAATGGGGTCATGACAGTGAGCACGACAGGCCCCGCCTCCGCCTGCTGGAGCCTCATCCCTCGGGGACAGATGACGCTTGGGTCAGGGCCCTGACGCTGAACAGGGCCCTGACACCTGGGAGACAGGTGGTGAGGCAGGGCCTCTTGGAGGGGCTGTCTGAGCAGAAGGGGTGAAGGGGGAGCTGGCTGTCCTGGGGGCTGAGGCAGGGCGCCTAGGCAGCAGGTACAGCGCACTTCCAGAGCCACTGGCGGGCAGAGCTGGCGTGGCCGAGAAGCAGAGGCGCCGTGGCTGGAACTCTGGAGTCAGGGAGGAGGGTGGGCGGTGGGAGAGAGGCAGCAGCCAGGTGGGGCTGGGACTTTCAGGCTGGGAAGAGTGGATTCTCTGGCTACCGTGGGACGCACCGAAGAGCGTCAATGGACAGACAGGATCTTACTTGGCAGAAAGGTCTCCTGGATTCCAGGCCACTTAGCCGGCCCCCCGGGCAGCCCTGTAAGAGGCGACCCTAGCGGTCCAGGTGGACAGTCCCGCAGGGGGTGGGGGTGGAGCGGGGGTGGCGGTGTCCTACCAGGAAGGTGGCTCAGCACCTCCCGCAGCAGCCGGCTGGCTCTGCCTGGGTGCCTGGGGCCGTGTGGTTGAGCCCCGATTCTGCCCATTTCTCTTGAACCGTGTGCTTCTGCCAGGATTCCTCTCCTTCCTCGTGCCTTGCGCCGTTTTCTAGCGCCACTCTCGGGTTACGGTGTCCAGCTCTGGCAGGAGTTTGCAGTGACAGTGGGGTCTGTCTTAGGTCCCCGATTCTAGGAAGGAATCCAAAGTTCTCAGTGAGGAGACAGCACTTTGGGGAGCAGCCAGAAAAGCCCCAGGACCCCACCTGGAGTCGAGGCTTCTTCCTGAGGATCCAGCTTTGAAGGGGTCACAGGGCGCCCACCAGAGGCCCTGGGGACGGCCTGCAGGTAAGCAGGGCCCTGCCTGGGGGAGGGATGCAGCCTCCTGAACAGGCAGGCCTGGCTCTCTTCCCCTGGCTTCCCAGCTGGAGGCCTGGGAGTTGTCACCAGGAAACAAGCTTTCAGATCTTAGTGGATGGTGACGGTGCCTCAGGTGACGGCCGCTCTCTGTCCACCCAGTGCTCTTTTGGCTGCAGATTCTTACTTCGGAGTTTCAGGCCTGAGAGAAAAAGAGGCATGTGCCGACCATGCCTTGCACACCGCCTGTGAGGACAGAGCCCGCTCCCCATCTGACGCGGTCTTTCCCGGAGTACTTGTCTGTTATTTTCCACTTCTGAAGCGCTGGTTCATTTTCACTTAGTCATTTTTCAGTGGTAAAACATTATAGTATTGTCGTTACGAGTTTTTAGTTTCTCAGTGTTTTTCCACTTTTGCATTTATATCTCAATTTTCTTAGAACTTTTTTAACTAAAAGCATTTTATTTTTTAATTTTTTTTTTTTTTTTTAAGACTAGGTCTTGCTGTGTTGCCTGGGGTAGTTTCAAACCTGCAGACTTAAGTGATTCCCAGCCTTAGCCTCCCAAATAGCTGGGATTACAGGTGTGCTACCGCACCCGGCTTTAAAAGTATTTTAATCAAGGTGAAATTCATGTCACAAAATTAGCCATGTTCAAGCAAACAATTCCATGGCACTTAGTAATGCACAGGGTTTTGCCATCTCAGTCTTATTTCTAGTTCCAGCTTCTCATCACCTTAAAAGGAAACCCCATGCCCATTGTGCAGTTGTCCTCGTTCTCACTCCATGGACTTGTGCCTTCTGGACAGTTCAGAGTCCTCTAGCATATGACCTTGTGTCTGACCTCCAGTGCACCGTGTTTTGAGTGGGTAGCAAAACCGTTTTTCCTTTTTATGACTGTTTCACTGCCTAGACAGGTCATGAACAGACTGAGGCCCTATTCTGCGGTCTCTCTCCCTGAGGCAGTGTAGCTGGCTACCTTCCAGGTAGACACAGGCCACGCTGCCTTTCTGCTTCACTGAAAGCTGCCATTGTCAGCTTTTAAAAATCCTTTTTAAAAGGCAGCTCATCTTTATATAGCTCAGATCCTGGAGAACACTGTTTTCATGCTGTTTAAACCAGGAGGCTTCTGTTGGGAAGTAGAAAATTGTCTAAGAGCTTTATTTGCTTTCATACTTTATAAGGAGAGTAAACGCTATCAATATCTTTAAACTTCACCACCTCATACTGACTTCCCATTCATCCTTGTAACATCCGGGATCTCTGGTATAGGGCTTCTAGGCTTTGAGGTCTGGGGACAGAAAGGCAGGGCTCACGTCCCAGGTTCCAGGCCTGTGGCGTGTTTATGCCTTAAGTGTCGTAACCGGATCACAGACCTTCACGTGGCCTCTGAACGCCTGTTAACTACGTAATCAAGATGACTCATTTCCTTTGTAGAATCCTTGAAGGCAGGGTCTGAAATCAGTCTTGTTCTGAGAATAGAAAAAGCTGGTGTTACTGTGGTATTTCTGAGTTCTCTCTGGGTGCCTCAGGCCATCTGGGGTGCGTGGAGACAGACTCCCAGGCCTTGTCGCCAGACTTCCTGATTCGGGATGTCCGGTGGCTCCAGGTGCTGCTGTGTGGGCGCGGCCCTGACAGGGTTGTTTTCTCCCCAGCTCAGCTGACTCCACATGCTCCCGGCAGCAGTCCCCAGAAGAGGGGTCCTGGTGACCAAGAGGCAGGGGCTGTGCTGTGGCCGGCCGGAGTCCAGGTGAGCTGTGCCCAGTGCCCTTTGTCCCAAGGTCCCATCCCACCTTGTGTTTCCAACCTGAAGTTTCTCTTCCAGAGAAGTCCAAAGACCCATAGGTGCCTGCAGAGCTCTCAGATTGCTGTCTCTGTCACTCTCATCACCACATGCTCTTTGTTGTTTGCTTCCGTGCCAAAAGGCTGTCCTTCCTCCACCCCCCACCCCCCCGCCCTGGTTTTCTCTGGATTTGAGAGCTGTAGTCCTGTCTCTGCTGCACCTCATGCTGAGGTGGGCTGTTTTCTCAGCAGCAGATGTTCTTTCAGGGACCAGTCATTTGTGAAGACAGAGCCCTCTCTCTCCACCAGGAAGGACTGCCGCACCATGGTCCTGCACGGAAGGCGCACGACCACCAGGGTTTGACACCAAAGCGCGACAGAAACGCCTCCTCGGGTAAGGACCCTGTCTGTGCTGGGCCAGAGCGCTGCGTTCAGCTGTCCAGGGAGACTGACAAAACCCGGGAGCGGTGCTGGGGAGACCGTTAGTAGAGGGAGACTGACAGGAATGTCCTGAGAGCAGGGGAGAGAGAGGAAACAGACTGCAAAGGAGGGAAAGCATGCGAGGCCCGTGACGGGTACACGGCGCAGTGAGTGAGCAAGAACAAGGGGAGCGGAGGGGGCAGACGGATGGGAGGCAGAAGAACAGCACGTCGGAGAGGAACAGGGAGTGGAGAGCAGGTGCCTGCACTGCGGTCTGTTCCTAGGAGTGATGAACCTTTGCAGCCCGTGTAGCCGTCTCCTGGGGGCCAAGTGGGACCCAGAGCTCTTCCTGGAAGCTCAGGATTCTCTTCGGGCAGTGCTGCCCGCCTGACCAGACAGCTCTTCCCCAGAGCAGCCTTGGGGTGGAGCAGGTGCTGGGCCTTGCTGTGGGCTCACTGCCACCTCCTGTGCTGGACCAGGGGCCCCAGGTGCTCACATCTGTGCAGTGAGGACTGGGAGCCCCCAAGAGACCACCTAGGGGAACACCTACGTGCACAGCAGGAGGTCAAGACCGGAAACAAGATGACAGGGTGGGCAGTCTCTGCAGCAATCCTGGCAGGAGACAGTGGCGCAGAGCATCAGAAGAGGTGCCACCTGCCTTCACAGCAGCACCCAGGTGTTTTCAGAGGGCACTGGGCTGGGGTGGCTCTAGACACACAAGCCCCTGCCAGCTGGCCTGGGTGGGCAGGCATCCCCCCGGGGAGAGCTGCAGCTCACTGGGCTGCAGGGGTGGGCTAGGTGCTCCTTAGTGACTTGCTGGTCGGAACTGCTCTTCTCCAGCATACCCTCAGCTTGGGAGTCACGGCCGCAGCGCCTCCATCTTGCAAGGATGACAAGAGGCTATTAACAGACGGAGACAGCTCGGTCTGCAGCTGGTCAGGTGTGGGTGGGGGTAGCGAAGTGTCTTGCCACCCTCTTCTGAGTCCTTGGCACCTCCGAGGCCTGCATGTTCTCTGTCCTCTGATGTGACCCCTTCGGGGCTTCCATGCTCTGGAGATAGGTGTGTACTATGCATCCTGTCTCAGGAAGTGACTAGAAACCAGAATAACTGAGTAGAAAGAGCAGCTTTACTAAATACTGTGAAACTCAAGTAAGATGTCTTTCCTACTAGACTTAATGTTGATGAAAAAAACCCAATTACGTATCTTGTCCAGAACGACAGTGGCCAGAAGTGGGAAGCTGGCAAGTCACTTGACTGCTCAAACCCTGCACGGAGGTTTCTGATCACGGTGTTGTCTCCTGAGTGAAGATGTGTGCTGGGGCTACAGAGACCAAGACTCTCCTAGACATTCTTAGCAATCCTTAGTTTTATAAAAAACTCAGGACCCATCAGCGGAACTACCAACTATACAAAGCAATGGTGGAAGTACTCTGGGAGCAGAGCTCTGTGCAAACCCCACAGCAGTGTTGTATCAAGTTCAACAACCTGCAGCTCTTACTGCAAAGTGAGGGGAGACCATGTGCCTGAGCCTTTTATCTTTTATGAGGAAATGGGTCCTTTTTTCAAGGTTCTTGGCCCTGTACCTGCTGTGGCCAGCCATGATAGTCCTTGCCCAGTAGGAAGTGGAACTGAGGCAGCAAAATAGAGAGCCCCAGAGAATGGAGAAGGTGTCACTGTGAACTGCAGAGTAGGATTAAAAGAATGTTAGGAAGCTGGGCATGGTGGCTTGTGCTTATAAGCTTCAGCCTATGAAGCGGCTGGGGCTAGTGATCGTGGTTTGAGTCCTGCTTGGGGCAACACAGCGAGACCTAGTCCCAAAAAATAGCTGGGCATGGTGGTATGCGCCTGTAATCCCAGCTACCTGGGAAGCTGAGGCTGGCTTGAGTTCCTTGCACCCCGGGCAACGTGAGCCTGCAGTTCCCTGGGCAAAAATAGTGAGACCTGGTCTCAGAAAAAAAAAAGGATGTCAGGAATTTGGCTTGGAGTTAGGAGCCCTGATGTATCAGTCCTATTCCCAAACAGACTTGGTTAAACTCTGCTGGTGAGAGGTTGAGGAAGTCCACTTAAGAGGCCATTAGCCTAGCAATTGAGAGAGAGTGGTTTTAGCACCTAGCTTTGTCATCTTTCGTGTGACCTTCCATGAGTCTTGGTTTTTAGTGGTTAAGGATCATTTCTCTTGCATTTTAAAGCCCTGGTTTTGCATTTGCTAACTTCACTCATGGAGTTCTAAAGTAATGATGCATTACTTCGCATCATTATATTGTTAGGCCTCCAGCCCAGATGCCACCTCCCTTTCCAGTACAGATCTTCCTTTTATTACCTAATCCTGGCAGGCCAGATATACACCAGTGTGCTCTCTTGTTTGAGTTGCCTGTACCCAGGCCGGAGTCTTTTGTTCTGTTCCCAGAAGTCTGGCCATTTGAGAACTATTAATACACCCATTGATGGATGACATAGAGCTGGACTCTGCCTCAGTCTTATTAATGTGTCAGAGCATCTAAAAAGAGTAAAGATGTGTATGTGGAGTTTAGGGTATAATTTAACCAATGACCACCACAGATTTGGAATATTACAACTAGGGAAAAACCCAGGCTGTTGATTAGTGAAAGATAGCCTAAGGAAGAATTCCAATAAGCTATTTCTTTATGGTAGTTTAATCTTGTAATTCTCTCCAGTTTGTTTGTCTTCCTTCTCTATAGTTCCATGTGTTTCTGTTACTTCAGGTTTTGAGATCAAGAATGGTATCAAAAAAGAGAATTCAATCTGGGATGGTTCAGAAGTAGAAGCAAGTAAGGCCTTCAGGAGGACATCTACTGGAGATGATCTCTGCTCTCAGCCTCTGAAGGGTGGGAAGGGTGAGCCAGCATCAAGAAGGCAACATCGATGTTTGGCAGAGGAATGTGAGGCAAAGCCCCTATCACAAGAGAGAAGTCACCAGCGACTTTGCAATGGTGAGAAAACCTGCACACATCATCTATGTGGAAGAAACTGCTCTCAGAATTCTCCCCACAAGCCAGCTCCTGAGCTGGAAAAAGCTTCTAAATGTCATGAATGTGGGAAAAGCTTTAGCAGAGGATCTTACCTTGTTCGGCATCAAAGAATTCACACAGGAGAGAAGCCTCACAAGTGCAGTGTGTGTGGGAAAGGCTTTAGTGAGCGCTCCAATCTTACTGCCCACCTAAGAACTCACACAGGTGAGAGACCCTATCAGTGTGGGCAGTGTGGGAAAAGCTTCAACCAGAGCTCCAGCCTCATCGTTCACCAGAGGACCCACACCGGGGAAAAGCCTTATCAGTGCACTGTCTGTGGGAAGAGATTCAACAACAGTTCTCAGTTTAGTGCTCACCGGCGAGTCCACACTGGAGAGAGCCCATACAAGTGTGGGCAGTGTGGAAAAAGCTTCAACAACAGTTCTCATTTCAGTGCCCACCAGAAAACCCACACTGGGGAAAAGCCTTACAAGTGCTCTCAATGTGAGAAAAGCTTCACTAAGAACTCTGCCCTCACCCGCCATCAGGGGGTACACATGAAAGAGGTACTTATATCACAGGAGGGAGGTGTGTAACATGCATGCAGGTGGAAAACCTGACAGATGGGTTCCTTAGGTCAACATGTGCTTCTTTTTGTTTCCTTCTGCTTGTGAATCTGTACCTATCCTGGCTTAGCAGTAGCCTTTTGACAACTGGGTCTTGAGAACCATGTATAGGAATAGCAATCAGCATAAAGATGCTGCTCTCTTTCTAGCTCCCTATGACTCCAGAGTCCTGTCTTACTGTGAACTTTAGTTTTGCTTTGCAAGGAATAAGGCAATAGGATCCAAAATCCTGCCAGGAAACTAGGGATAAACTTAAAGCCTGAGAACTGTTTTTGATTTAGGTCAGATCATGGCAACAGAGATCCTCACACAGGGTGACAAAGTCTCTATCATGGGATGTACACCCAGAATTTACCAACCTGGATCTATTCTAAACCAACAAAGACCCTGAAGCACCTATCTTTGTGAACTGCAACCTTCAGAGCAGATCACTACTGTATAATCCAGCCACCAGTGAAAAAGAAACAAAGGACAAAACCCAAGACCCTTAATCTAAGAGCAAGCACAACGTATAGGGAAATCTTGGTAAGATTTCTCATTCTACCTCCCAACTGTTTCTGGTTTTTTTTTTTTCTCTTAAATGGTTTTTTAAGTGTTATTACTTTTGATGAAAATAAATGACTCCCTCAACTTCCTTGGCCTGTTTTAATTTCCCCTAATAGATACTTCATACCCAGTGCAGAAGCTGTCACTGAGAAGGGAGTTCATGAGGGTGAAGAAAACATAGGAGCTAAGGAATGCTTTTGTGGAATCTTCATTGTCCAGGGTTCTTAGCCCATGCAGAAAAATGTTAGTACTGCCTTAAGCAATGATGAAAAGCAAGTATTATGCCTCTGCTTGAGCCTTTTGGAACAAGTTACACTGAAAAGAGAATGTGTATTCTATCTCAAAGCCAAATTTTACAATTCTAGTGAAGAAGCAAAAGCAAGGCAGATGAATATTAAATGTCAGGCTGAACCTTGCCCCAGTTATGCCGTTTCCCTGCACACACTCCTTGAGCATGGGCTTCAGGATAAACTATGGAGGCCAGCACCTAGAGTCACATTAGTAGAGTCTTTGCTCCACACTGGGGAACTTATATCTGTGAAGAGCTTTGGTAAAGCCAGGGAAGTGGACTTGCAGATAACCTGTTTGGGAAAGCCCTAGTTTCAGTAGGGATTCGTGGCAGGTAAGGGGAGACAGCCTAGGGGTTGATCCTGAAGGGCTTTGGATACCAGGACCAAGAAACCAGATCTGATGACTGAGGAGAGCAGGAAGGTTGGGGAAGGTGCCAGGGACATGGTGAGACCCACTGAAACCTCACCAGCAGGCTCCTCACCTTCCCTGGGCTGACTACCATCAGAGAAGGTAGGATGCAACAACTGAACTGGCATTTTTAGGTTGCCGCTAGACTGCTGAGCAGAAAACGGGGATAGAATACTAGAGCTCCCAACCTTTGCTGGTCAGCTACTCCAAGTGACCTGGAGTAGATAGCTACGAACTAGAGATTATTTTCATCTATCCATTCATCCATGAAACATCTGCTCGCCTAGAATGTACCAGGTGTGGTAGTGGGACCCAGACACTGCACCTTCCAGAATCAGCCTCTGACCCCTTACCAGTACCAGTGCTTTTTGGGCATCATCGCCCACACTGGCAAATCCAAATCCTAGTTCCACAGGGCCTTTCCCAAGTTCTGTTAAATACCTATGTTCTCTCAACCCTAAGTGGCAGCTGCTTGCTACAGCTAGGGTCTGTAGTGTCTGTGTACTGGTGTCCACCGTCCTGTTCCCACTGCAGCTTGATGCCCAATGGCTGTACTTACCACTTGAGAAGGAATCTTTTGTGAAAGGCACACAGTTTTCCTCTACTGTGTAACACATTTCTTTTCATTCAGCCCTTTGGGTGCCCATTAAAAGCCATTTTCCCTGCTCTAAGAGACTTCATAGAATTGACACACCACCCTGCCCTCATGGAAATATTTTAATTAACTGATTGACTGATAAAGTTGGGCCCCTCAAGCCTCTTCACCCCACTCTATTTCTGTGCTTCTCTGAGGCAGTTGCCTTACCAGTTCAGTTTGGAAACAGCGCAGGCACTTCAGCTAATGTGCCCGTTTCACTGCTCACCTCACTGCAATCCTCACTTCCACTGTTACCAGCCAAGCCCTTTCTTGCCCAACTCTGACTTGGCTTTAGGTGAGACCAAGAGAAGGACAGAGCATACACATTTTACCTGTGTAGAACATGGGACAGCAGCAAGGTACTTCCCCACTTCCCATGGCCGCTGGTTAGCCAAACACAGACCTCACAAAGCTGACCACGGTCCTTCCTGCCTGCTCTGGTGTTGGGAGGAAGATGTGCTCCAGCAACTGCTTGGTCACTTCCCAGAAACGCGGTAACTCTACAGTCTGTCATATGTCTGAGACTTAGTGATGACTGCAGATGAATCTTGGTTCCTGGTGAGCTCAGTGCATTCCTGCAATCGGTGGCTGAGAGATGAACTTTGATCATGGGTCAAACCAGTTCCAAAACCTTTTGTCATTCCACTCTCACCACTTTCTGGCTAATAATTTCTGTGTAGTCACAGAACACAGATCTTACAAAGCATGATAAACCACCTAGACAGGGCTTCCAAGAAGCTTTTACAGCTTAATGGTAGAAAAGACAAAAAGAGGTCCAGTTTAAAAAAAAAAAAAGCATAGGAGACCCTTCGGATATCTTGGTACAGAGAAGGCTTCACTCTGCACCTACCATAGAGACCCAGCAGAGGCAAATAAGGTCCCTGTTTCTGAAGCAGGCTCTGTTCTTTCCACTTCGCTGATTTTGACATTAAACTTTTCTTACATATAAAAATCTAAAGGAAAATCAAAGGACAATTCAATAAAAGATCATTCAACATGGAAAAAAACACGTAATTAATATACGCTTTCCCCATGGCCTGTCTTTCCATAGACACTAAAAGTCAGGGGATGCCTATCTCCATGGCAACCAGTCATTAGAAATGTAGAAACTGGGAAAGCTCTGTCATCCATGCACACACTACTCAGGGCAAGACACCTGCAGGACAGGAATGGTGGCACCACCACCTTTTGAAGCCGCCTGATGCTCTGAGCTTCTCCATCCAGCCTGCGACTCTCAAGGCATCTTTATTATTCCACCTATTAACAAGTTAACAAACTTGTGCTCCTCTCTCTGGCCCAGACTTGGTTAAAGGCCGGTCCTGTGAAGAGGCTGTGCCATGGGAGGGAAG
>PVHY01032308.1:0-11966 GCA_004024945.1 Uropsilus gracilis
GGCGCTCTCCCGGCTCCACCCATTCAGAATTCAAGAAATTGAATCTTTGATATTACTTTGTTTGGCTGGGTCGAGGCAGCACAGGGGCGACGCTTAGACGCCCCTGTTGTGTCTGCAGCTCCGGGCTGGCGCCAACGCACGCGTCCTTGTCCCAGCAGCCCTCGGAGCTGGGATCACCCGGCTTGCTTAGTCAGCGAGGACGCAGACACAGAGAGGGCAAGTGACTTGTCCAGGATCTCACAGCCAGTCAGAGGAGGGAGGGCTGGGCTTTTAACCCCCATGCTTTTTTTTTTTTTAGACTAGGTCTTGCTATGTTCTCCAGGGTAGCCCTGATCCCACGGACTCAAGCCATCCCCAGCCTCAGCCTCCTAGGTAGCTGGGATTATAGGCGCCCGCCATGGCACCCAGCTGATTTTTCGAGACCAGGTCTTGCCATGTTGCCTGGGGTAGTCTTGAACCCGCAAACTCCAGCGATTCCTGGCCTCTTGCCTCCCAGCACTTGGATTACAGGTGCGCCACCACACCCGGCAATGCTCATGCTTTTCTGCCACTTAGGGTTCAAAAGAGCTCACAGGTGCCCCGTCACCCCGCACCCCTCCCCAGAAGCCGCCACGGGTGCAGGTCCCATGTCCTCCCCACGAGGTGGTGCTGGCAGGTCAGCACCCTGCACGTTCTCTTTCCCTGCCAGCCGCTTCCCCGCACGTGCCCGGTACCACCTGCCCCCCACGCTCCTGCACTGGGCTGAACAATACAGCTTCCAGCTCGGTTCTTATTGGCACGCGGAGTCTCACTTTTCATCCGGTGCTTGGCACCTCAGGCGATCAGCCATGCTGGTTTTTCTTGTGTGGTGGTAAAATACACACAGGAGAACATGGACCATTTCACCCACTTAAAAATGGACAATTCAGTGGCAGTAAATACACTCGCAGTGTTGCTTCCCCACTGCCACTCTTTAGCTCCAGAATTCTCCACCACCCCCAGAGGGACCCCAACCACAAGAAGCGTCCCCCCACCACCTCCTAGCCATGAGCCCACACGTGGTCTCCGTGGATGCGCCTGTTCTCTACATTTTATTTTACTTTTTTTTGAGACTATGTCTCGCTATTTTTGCCCATGGAATCACAGGCTCACGTTGCCCGGGGTACCACAGACTCAAGCAATCCCCAACCTCAGCTTCCCAGGTAGCTGGGATTACAGGCACGTACCACCATGCCCAGCTATTTTTTGGGATTAGGTCTCACTATGTTGCCCCGGGCAGATCTTGAACCCGCGATTCCTAGTCCCGGCCTCGCTCCATAGGCTGCAATTAAAGGCACACGCCACCTTGCCCGGTCCTGTTCTCAACATCCTACACCAACAGCCTCACACCCCGGGTGTGTCTGGCTTCTCTCCCCGAGCGTCATGTGTAGAAGGTCCTTCCACATGCTGGTGCATGTCAGGGCTGTCCCCTTAAAAGAACGTTGTTGCAGTAAGATGTGCATAAGCAAATCCAGCATCTAACCATCTCCAGAGCAGAGCTCAGTGATGCTGAGCATGTGGGGTTGTGGGGTGACCGGTTGCCCCCCAGCTCCAGCACGCTGGTCTTCCCAAACAGGAACTCCATCCCCAGTAAACACTGACCCCACCACCACCCTCCATTCCAGCCCCATCCACACCTCCACCTCCTGTCTCTGTGGTTGTGACTCCTCTGGGTCCTCCGGGGAGTGGATCCGTCCCCGTGTGCCTGGCGGATTGTATTTCCAGTCGGTCGTGTTTTTGCAGCTCACCATGTCGTGGCGTGTGTCAGGTGCTCCTAGTAGGTGACCATCCTCCCGCTGAGCGGAAGACCCCTGGCACCGCTTCTGCTCACTGTCCTCGGACGTTTGGGTTGTCTACCTTTTGGCTGCTGTGAACCACACTGCTATGAATATGCATGCGCAAGTTTTTGTTGAAACACTTGTTTGCAATCCTTTGGGGTATTAAATCAGACGGTTTTAACCAGTCCCTGCGGATGGATATTTAGGTTGTTTCCATTTTCTTTTTGCTATGGCAGACCACACTGCAATAAACAGCCTTTCCAACTCGGTGCCTTGGGGGAGTTGCTACGTGTCCTGGTGCACGTTCCCCCACCTCCAGAGGGGTCGAAATTTCTTCCTACCTCCTAGAGTTGTTGGGGGAATAGAGGGAGAATTCAATGTGGGAGCTCTTGAAGGGCTTGGAACGGGGCCTGTGCATAGTAAGTGCTGAATTAGCATTAGCCCTCCAGGGAATTTTGGAGGTAGCTAGTCCTTCCACCCTCCTCCTGCATGTCAGTTTTTGAAACTCAGAAACCAGGAGGCAGCTCAGCTGAGCCGGCCAGAGTCCAGGTGGGGGAGTAGCAGTTGAGGTTCCCTGGGTGTTACCAGCCCATCTACCTCCCTTGTAGGCAGAAGCAGGGACACATATGGGGTCACAAATCCCACAGTGACGTCTGTACCCTGCATCCTTTCGTGTAGACCCAGCTCATGAACCCCAGAAATTCTGAGGGGCAGCCCAACAGGTGGAGGCTGAGAGAGCTGTTCTAGGTGCTGAAACACAGCAGACTCACGATCGCCTTGTTCGTGGGGCTCATGGCTGTCCACTCATACACCCATTCGACAGATCAACAGGCTCAAAAGCAAAAGGACTTGTTGGAGGTGACACCGTTCTGCAGGAGAGATAGACACTGAACTGGTAAGTACTTTCTAGCAAACGGAGGGTTTTTTTTTTTTCAACCAATAGGGATTGGAACTAAGAAGGAAATGACTAAGAACAGAGTATAATTGGACATGTGTTCAGGTACAGTGATCAGGGAAGGGGAGGCTGAGCATGTAGTGAAGAGGAGAAGCTGGGGCTTCAGTCAAGAGTTTGGAACAGTGTATCAGAGCATGTGCAAAGGCCCTGGGGTAGAACAGAGCATACACATTGAAGGAACAGCAAGGAGGCACAGGTGGCTAAACCAGAGTGAGTGGAGGAAAGAGAGAAGGTGAGGGCAGGGAAGGAAAAAATGCAGTGTGTGCAGGGTCTTGGGTTCTACAGGAACTGAATTTATGAATAGAACACTGGGGCCTATGGAAGAGTGACCTTTTCTAGTCTACTTTTTAAAGAGATTCCACTGCCATGTGTGAAACAGGCTAACAAGTGCAGTTAATTAATTAATTCCTTCTTACTCATCGAACAAGCCACTACCTGCAGATGAGAAAACGGAGAGCGCTGGCATCGCAGAGGCAGCATGAAAGCCCCGGGCAGGGGCACCTGACCCAACCTTGGGGGATGGCGTTAAGAAGAGCTTCCTTGATGGGCTAACATCAGAGCTGAGACCTGAAAGTTGAAGAGTTGGCCAGGTTTAAGGGTGAGGGAAGAGCATTTAGGCAGAAGGAACAGAGTATGCAAGGATCAAGGGTGGCCTGTGTTACCACATGAAGCAAATTGGGGAGGCTCAAAGATTAGCAAGGAAAGGGGGCCAAACAAGGAGAAAATGAAGAAGTGGGACTGTTGGGGTCTCCACGGCAATAAGAAGGAGCTGGGATATAACCAGAGGGTGAAAGCAGGCATAGAAGGGTCTGAGCAGAGATAGAATACAATTTGTGATTTTTAAACAGTATGGAGGAGTCTCAAAATATTGAAGAGAGATTAACCATCTGATCCCCAAATTCCACTTGTGGGTACCTGAGTAAAGAAGTTGAAACCACCCACCCAAGCGTCCATGCACTCCGGCAGTCACTGCAGTGCTATGGACACAGAACATAGCACTGGGCCTAAACCCAAAGACAGAAGAATGGATCAGAACGGTGTGGTCACATGCCGTGGAGTAGTACTCAGCTGTAAAAAAGATGAGCTCTTGCCTTGTGACAACACGGAGGACACTGGAGGGGACTGTACGAAAGGAAATAGAGACCTTTTCGTTCATTTTTGGAATGCAGAGAAACAAAACAAAGAGTCAGACAGAACCAAGTCAATTACAACCCCTAGAAATTTGACAATAAAACTGAGGCCGCTAGAGGGGGAGGGGCAGAGTGAAGGACAAAGTGAAGCAGACACAGTGGACCATGGAGGGGGACAATTGGTGTCTTGGTGGCGGGTGTGGTGTGATGCACCTAAAGAGGTGTGAGCTTAGGCTTCTGAACCACATGCAGCGTTGTCAACCAGTGTTACTTCAATAGAGAAAAAGAGGAGTGTATGTTTCCAGATGTTCCTTCGGGTGCGTAGAGGATGGAGAATCAGGACTGGAGTATCAGAGCTTTCTACTTCCTGTTCAGACCCGTTCAATCCTGTCTCATCTGCACATTTATTGCTTCCCAGTCACCCCTTGTCCAGCCTTGCTCCTCACAGTTCCCCCAGGTCCTCCTGGACCATGCCAGTTAGCAGAGGAGGCTATGTGGGCCCATCCACCTGCAGACATAAAGGTTGATGGTGACAGCGGGCCAAGAGCTGGGAGGCAGCCAGGCACGGGGACAGTGCCCACTCCCGTTGGCACGAGCACCTTGCGGGCCCATGTGGAGGGAAGCGAATGGCGTCCAGGTGTGGGACCCCCTTCCCAGAGTCCCAGGCCCGTCTGTCCCTGTGCCCACTTTGTCTCATATGTGCTGTCACCAGTTGGGTGCGTGGCTGAAGTTCTGGGATAGAACCCAGGTGCCAGATGCAGCGAGGACATCTGCCAGGTCTTGAGAGCAGAGTTGGAAGCAACCCTGGAATTTGAGAACTTGGGTTTGGCTTCAGCCCTGGACCACAGGGAGAGGGGCTGGAGAGGCCCACATCAGCCACACAGAGCTTGCACAAGCTGGGCAAGCACATCCCCCAAACCCCTTCTATAGCTCCACAAAGAAGTGGGAATGACACTTCCTTACATGAAGCAGGTAGCTCTATGTCATAGGGAGGAAGTAGACACATTAGAATTCGAACCCTGGTCTGTCTAGAGGATTTTCTGTGACCAGAATTAGCCCCTTAATATGGGACAGCAAATACATTACATAGTGTTCAGGCATCTATGATAGGCATCACAAGTCAATAGCAGAGCTCTTTCCCAAGGAGATAGAATCCAGGCATCATCAATAGATTATAGTGCTCCTTTTCCCATGGAACTGGTACACAAACTCATAATCCTTCTCAACAGTCCCAAAACAGCACCTTCCTGTCAAGGAGAGGTGTGCCACTGGGATAAACATAGACTTTTCTCTTTTCAGGGAGTCCTGCTCCTTCATCTTCCAGGTTGACATTTTAAGCCACAAAGCTAATCCCTGTTAAAAACCCTGTGGGTTTCTTCTCATTGCTCCAAGGATGAAATCCAAACTCTTGGTCCCAACTTTGTCCTTGATGTTCCCCGCCTTCCACACCATGCCCTGGTTCTTCAACTCTTTCTAAAGCCCTGGTTAAAGTTTTCCCAACTCCTACTTTCCTATCATGTTCCCATGCTTTTGTTTCTTCTCAGCAATTAATGTCTTTATTTCTCAGCTTGCTTGCATGGTCCATAATACATGGGTATTATCCATAGTGCCTGGGACCTAGAATGGGTAATTGGGGGCTCTCACTCCAAACCTGAAAAGAAAGAAGTTCTTGACAGTTTAGCCCTACTCCAGTCTAAAATGGGGGTGTCTCAGTATGAATAAGGGGAGCAGCCCTATGATGGAGAAGGACAGTTTTTAAGAAATGTCCATGAGCGAGGCAGACACCCTAAAAGGGGTTTTGTTAGTAACAAAAACAATAAGAAGAGGCAATAATCGCAGTAAACAATAATAGCTGACAATAAAATGTTAAACATTAGAATGTTGGGCATGTTTTTGTGTGCCCACATTTGGCCAACGGAGGAACTGAACCACAGGGAAGGAATGCACTCTGGGTACTCAAGGGTTGCATATGAAGCTCACTCTGCAGGAAGATGGAACTCTGTGGTAGAGAAGACAAGTGCCACGTGTAATGGCAATGGTAGCACTCCTTGTTCTGGGGGCTGAGCTGCAGCCCTTCCTGTTTCCTGGAAGGGGCCCAAAGATAATTCCCTCTCCAGAGCATCCCATATCCTCTGTGACCTTCATCCTTTCTTGGCAAGGCTCCACAAACACGTAGGACTTCAACTCTGGAGCAATTATGTTCTCTTTGTGCTGCCCTGCACCGGTCTCTCTGGAGGGCCTGGCACTCACAGCTGTGGGTGAAGTTTGCGTGTCGAGGACAGGAAGTGTCTATCTTTATATTCCGGCATTAACGAGCCTCGAGTTTATTGAAATGGCGTTTTCTTTCTCTTAATAAACAAGATTTTTTTTTTAGCTCTTCCGCCATCACTTGATTCTCAAGTCTGAATTGTCTGAAAGCTTTAAACACTTCTGACTACATCAACACATTTTAACATTTTCTTCTCCTGAATGAGAAATGCAAAGAGGAAGAGGGGGAGAGGTGGGGAATTGTGGGTTGTATTACCAAGACCATGGAGTGCAAAACTAAGGAGGTGATTGTGACAGTTTCTCTTCTGGGAACCTTAAGAAGAGGCGATCTCAATTCAGGAAACTGGTAAACTGAAGTGTAGGGGAGGAGCAGGCAGAGTAAGAAATAATGTTTCATTCACGTTTCCATTCACAAGCGGTTATTGAGTCCTTAAGGTGTATTGGGTGCTGTCCAAGGTTCTGGATCGACACGTTAAAAAGTCCTGCCCTCATGATACACAGAATGTATGGGAAGACAGATGTTAAGCAGCTAATTACATAATAACCATCACAGGTAATGATTTAAATGCAATCTGTCCGAGGAGAGAGAGGGGCCCAGGAGGGGTAGCTCATCTGATTTTTCAGCTGCAATATGAAGGATGAAGAGCAAGGCATGCAGGAAGAGCATTCCGGGCAGAGGGAACAGCATATGCAAAGGCCAGGACTCAGGAAGTAGCATGGCCTGGTGAAGAGAAAGGACAGAGCAGAGAGCAGTGGTGGGTCTTGGTAGAGTGCGAATGTCACGCTGAGGATCCCTGGGAGGTTCTGAGAAGGGTCAGATTTGGAGGAATATGAGAAATAATACGAATGATAATGAGTGGGAAGCATTTATTTGGGAAATATTTATAAGCCATATGTGTATACCAAGCTCTGAGCAAGGCACTGGGGCTACAGAGATGGCAGGATGGGAACCATTGCTCTCTATTTTTCAGAAAAGAGAAAAGTGAGGCTCAGAGAGATGATAGGACTTTTCCAAAGCCACAGAGCTGCCAAATGGTGTGTCTGAGCTTTATCTGTTCCCCAATTTTGATCCTTAGGGTGGAAGCTGATAGAGAGAAATGGGGAAAAAGAAGGAAGAAGGGACTTCCTCAGAGCAGTCTCCTGAAAGGAGGACCAATGCTAGAGGAGAGACGGTACAGGGAAGAAGAGACCAGCTGGATGAAAGGAGATATTCTGACAGCATCACCCAAGACTAAGGCAGCTCTTCCATGCAAGGTGTCAGGGGCCTGTTGCTGCAAGTGTGCAAAGCTGGTCTGTGCAAAGGAGGGATTTCTGCTCTGGGCAGCCCTCTGACTCCCAGAATCCTCAGCTCTCTGACAGCCTATGATGCAATGGCCAAGGGAACCCCACGCCAAGACCCAGGGGCAGTCTTGGTTTGGCTCAATGTCAGAGAGGCCTGGTTTTCAGTCCCTGCTGTGCTGGGGCTGGGCTGGTGCTCAGTGTACCAGTGCACCTCACACAGGGCTTCAAGAAGCCACCACAGAGTGAAAGGGCCAGCGTCTGGAGTAGAGAGTGCATCCTGGTTGTCGCTAAGGAATTGGCAGGGTCTGGCACACGCTGGGAGGACTTGGCAGCAGCTGATGGGCCTCTGGGAATGATGTCATCAGTGTTTCCAACTCAAGCCTCTGGGGACTCATGTCAAGTGCTCAGGGTGGAGTGGACAACCCTGCCGGGGAGAGAACACCCAACCTTCCTGCATGGCACCTGGGGTGGCAGCTGCAGGAGTCAGAGGTCTTAGGGGTGTGGACACCGCTCCTGACTGGCACGTGCCCAGTAGCCACCCAGGTCATCAGGGTTAGTAATACACATGCGGCCGCCCTGTCATTCTGTGCAGGTCACCTGGGCTCAGGTAAAGGGGTCAAAAGAGTGACTCTCTCCCAAGTCTGTCTCCAGTGTGGCCACTTCTCTAAGCTGCCTCCACCCTGGTCTGACTTCTATCATCTCCCACATGGACCAGCTCAGTCACTCTCCCCACGCACTTGGATCTCCCTTTGCCCCCATCTTCCCTACAGAAGCCAGAGGGTCCCACTCTCCCCTGCCCACAACCTTCCAGACAGCCTCACTCAGGTAAAGCCTAAGTCCTCCCCAGCCCACAGGTCTCTTGCAAGACCTGTCCTCGCTTCCTCCCTCTCTCTCCCTGTTGGCACTCATGCTCTTCCTCCAGCATGGCCCTGCCCCAGGACATTTGCACATGCTATACTCTCTGCCTGGGCTGTTCTTCATCCACCATCCTTTAGCCCTTATTCTGACCACTCTATTTAAAACTGCACTTCTGATCCTCTCCCTCTGAGCCTCATCCCTGACACTTTCCACTATAGATTTATTTATCTGCTTTACCCTGGAATTGTTGCCTATTTTGTTCCCTGCTGTGTCCTCACTGTCAGGAGCACAGTGGATACCCAATAAGTACCTGTCAGAGGCATGGATGAGTTAAGGAATGAGCTGAGTCATTCCTGGAGCCCCAGCCCTACCTCTACCAAGCTACGTGACTATCAGCATCTCTTCTCTCGCTGAGTCTCAGTTTACTATGCTGTCAAGTGGGCACAAATCATCACTCTTCCTCCATGGGAAAGATACTTGCCGCCTGGCTGGGTGGAAGCACTCAGCTCACAGCCCAGTAATTAGCAGGCGCTCATCAGAAGGAAGTTTTTGTTAATCTGTGTGGATGACCTTCGCTTCCCTGGCTCCTGTTTCTAGTTCAGAAACCCAGCATTTAGATTTCCTCCTGAGCCAGGAAACGTGGTGATGGTGCTGGAGGATGGAAACATTGACCACAGACTGAGGGGCCCGTGTGCAGTGTTGAGCAGTCTCAAGTCCCCTGGGGCATAGGAAAAAGAGCTCCCACATCCCAGGCCCCAAAGTGCCAGGCACCAGGAGAGGAACTCGCTGGTAATTGGGACGCGAGGCGAGTGGATTTATTTAGCACTTCCCGTTTTATCCTGTGTGACATCTCCGCTGCCAGGACGATCCCACTCCCAGCCACGTGGTCGGGTGGGAGCCAGGATGCCAAGGGGAGGGCCGAGCTCCAGCCCCAGGGGGCCATCCGTGCCCACTGGTGTCCCAGGCAGCCTCCTCCCCTCTCTGGGGCCGGTTTCCTTTTGGAGGCACGGAATTGCACTGTAGCACCCATGAAGCACCTGCACGCCAAGTCTAGGAGCCACATAGGATGAAAACCAAGCGGAAGTTGCTCATGAACATTTGTTGAGTGACTTATAGAGATACACACGGTGTCGAAGTCACACCGGGCTGACTTGCCTGCCACTGGCTTCCACTCACTCACTCCATTTGGGGGTGAGCCGAGGGGAGAGGGGGTGCACCTGTTGTCTATGTCACAGGAGTAGGGGATGTGACCTTGGTGGACCCCATGACAGGTAGGGTGCTCTGTGCCTCCCTTCTGGCTGCCTCCACCACCTCAGCCTCCTTCAGCTCTCTCCTGAACAAACCCTCTGCCCTTCATCTGTCTCTGGTGCTTCAGCTGAGCTGTGATCCAACTCCAAATGCATCTTGGGTGTCAACAAAGTGAGTTTCCCTTTTTTTCCCCAGAGAGGAGGGTCCACCACCGACTCATCCAGCCCCGTCCCGTGCCTGGCTCTGCAGGATGGGCTGATGAGCTCCCTGCTCAGCCTGGGCTTCAGCCCAGCAAGACCAAGGGCCATGGCAGGAGGGCGGGGGGGCCTCCTTTAGGTGACATTGCTGGCAAAGACCTGGAGTGGCATGAAGGGGTGGAGAGGGCAAACCTGGCAGCAGCACATCTGGGGAAACATCTGGATTGGGGCCATTGCGGAGACAAGAGTGGGCTTTCTTCGGTCAGGCCTGTCTTCGATCCAGACTTGTCGTGGGGCAGTGATGGCGCCTCCCAGAGCCTCAGTGTCCTCATTTGCACATTGGCTCTCTTGAAAGCTTCTTTTGCCCAGTGAGGCCATTCGCTTCGTCCTCCACAGCAGTCTTCCTCCAACAGTCCACGTCGTGTCTAGATCCTCAGTCACTCACAGCTTTGCATTCTCCCATTTACTTGTAGGTGGTGAAATGCTCTTTTTCAAAAGAAACGGTCTCTGCTGCGGGGCTCGATTAAAAGCTGAATGAAAACACAAGCCGAAAAACAAAGAGGTCAAATGAATAAGTCGTACGTGTGCAAAGGAAAACGAGGGAGGGAGGCCCGCTGTGGAATGAACACGTTGGAGGGGCGTTGCCTGGTGGGCACATGGGCCGGGGTCAGAGCGTCCTCCTTGGGGAGAAAGTGGGGCGAGTATTGTGGACAGGCGTTTAGACACACCTGACTCCTTTTCCAAGACAGAAAACAGAGATATCAATGGCCTCGCTGGTGATTCCATGGTGTCCCACACTGTCCTATGGGTCCGGGTGCCGCCTTTGGAGCCTAAGGTGATGGCAGCACAAGTCCCTGCCTTGGGAGACGGGGGAGGCAGGAGTCCAGGTGGGGAGGCAAGGTGTGTCCCCTGGACCTTGATGACAACACCCAGCACACCCCTCCCTGGTGGAGCCTTCAGGTCTCGGTGGCTGGTGACAGGTGAGACGAAAGGCCCCGTCAGCACCAGCAGCTGGTAGGAGATAACAGAGACCGGTTTGGAAGGTTGTCCTTGGCTCCCCGGGGAGGTGATGCAATGACACCCCTTAGCTTTTCGTGTGCCAGCCGGGCCCAGTGCGGCAGGGCAGCTTCCCCCTGCCTCCCAGAAGCCCGGGTCTTACTGTAGCTGACTAAAGTGTGCTCACCTCTACGGGCCGGGGTCTGACACCCCGAGTGCTGCGCTTGGGCTGGTCACAGTCCTCCGTGGATTTCAAAGAGTGACCTTCTGAGACAGAATCTCTCATGAAGAGCAATAGTGTCCCCCCAAAAGAGAGGCATTGGGGTCCGAAGCCCCAGGACCTCAGAACATGGCCTTTGGAAGTGGGGTCTTTCCTGGGATCAGCGAGTCAGAATGGGGTCATCCATTCAGTTACAACAGGACTGCTGTCCTGAATGAAGATCTGGAGACAGGCATCTGTGCACCAGGAAAGAAAGGCCTGGAAGAGAAGGAATCGGCCCTTGACTTACACTGTTGTGCCTTTAGAACCACGAGCAGTAAATTCCCAGGGTTTAAGCTCCCAGGTTTTCAGTGCTTTGTTATAGCAACACAAGCAAGCAAGTGTGGATTCAGAAGGTGGAGGGAGCAGGCTACACTCCTATCTGCAAAGTTAGGAGGCAACACCCAGGCCCAGCACAGGGGAGCAGCTAGGACAGCCGCCTGCATGTTCTTAGACTCCCAATGTGCACCTCTTATTTGTTTGTTTGTTTGTTTATTTGTTTGAGACTCGGTCTCACTATGTTGTTCAGGGTAGTCCCAATCCCCCAGACTCAAGTGATCCCCAGTCTCAGCCTCCCAGGTAGTTGGGATTACAGGTACCCACCACAGTGCCCAGCGCTTTTTCGAGACCAGGTCTCACTATGTTGCCCAGGGTAGTCTTGAACCCATGACATGAACTCAAGCAATCCCTAGCCTCTTGCCTCCCAGTGCTTGGACTACAGATGCACACCACCACACCCGGCTCCAGTGTGTCCCTTTAAAAACATTTTTGTTTTGAGATGATTACAAATTCACAGGGCTTTGCAGAGATAATAGAGTGAGCGTCTGTGTCCCCAAGTGGTCACAGCTTCCATAATCATAGAACACTGTCAAAATCATGAAATGGGCATTTCACTATCCACTAATCTCTCTCTCACTCTCTTTCTCTCTCTCTCTCTCTCTCTCTCTCTCTCTCTCTCTCTCTCTCTCTCTCTCTCCC
>PVHY01032309.1:0-11969 GCA_004024945.1 Uropsilus gracilis
CCCGTTCCTGGTAGTGAGGAGATGCCCCCCTCTGTCTGTTCCACCCACCTGGACACTGGACCTGGGGGTGGGAGCGTGGGCAGGAGAGCTGGGGTGGGGGAGAGGAATCCGGAGGCTCCCTTCTGCCCAGCAGAGTGGGGGCAGGACTGGCCCAGGGACGGGCACTGGGACTGGTCTGTGAGAGGCAGAACACTTCTCCCCTCCTAGGAGGAGCTCCAGGAGGGCATGCGGGGGTCCAGGGTGGCAGGAAGAGAGGGCAGGGCCATTCCTGGGTTCCCAGGAAGTTCCAGTCACCAGTGCTTTGAGTGTCATAATCTCAGCCAGGGGCTGGACACCTCTCCACATGACTGAGAGTGGCCTCACCCAGGATTCTGGACTGTTAGACCTCAGGGCTGAGCAGGCAAGGGCTGGGGGAAGGCAGCTCTAAGGCAGTGGTGATGGACACTGGTGCTCCGTTAAGGACCTCTGCGCTGGGGCTGCCTTTGCTGGCAGAAGCAGCCAGCTGCCCCTTTGTGGGGAGCAGAGAGCAGGCCCTGGGTCTCCTCTGCTGGAGGGAGCCTCAGAGGCCAGAAGATGAAGTGTGAGCCTGGGCCGCTGTTGCTGGGGGTGTGCCTTGGGGACCCAGGTTCTCAGCCATCAGGAGATGAGCAGGCATTTGGGGAGGGGCTCTCAGTGCAAGAGGCCCCAGGTAGAGGAGGCCCCAGTTCACTGCTTCACATCCTCACACTACCTTCGGGTCTGGGAGGCACCCCACTGTCCTTCTCAGGGCCCGAGGGAGTCCCTGCGCACGTCAGCTCCAGCCACACTGGGTGGCAGGGTGATCTGCAAGTGGTCCACATACCTGGCTAACTTCCCCCCTAACTCAGCAGCACCCGAAGTTTGCCGTGGCAGGCCCCTGCCTACCTCATTAAGCGCTCCTCTTTTGGGGGAGGTAAGGCAATGCCCATTCCTGGGTCCTCTGCCCTCTGTAAACACAGGCACAGCATCCGGTGCCAGAGCGACACCCAAGTCATGCTGTGAAGATGAAGGGGCTGGAGAGAAGGGGCTGTTCCGCCTCCGCAGGAGGATCCAGACCTTGCTCCCTGCTCTGGCCCTGCAGGGTTGACCTGCACGAATGGCTGCCGCCTTCGAAGACCACCGGCTCAGACACAGATCTCTGCCCTCCTGCCACCTCTCCCTTCCCCCGCGTCACCTCACACGCACCCAGGGAGTCTGGGTCTCGTGAGAGGCATGGCTGCAGCGGCACTGGGACCTTTGGGGAAGAGGTGATTTTAGGGGGGACAGGGGGACTCCCTACTTTGGGGTTGTTGCCACTTCCAGAGCACATGTGGGGTGAGGCAGGAGAGACTTGGCCCCAGCCGAGCTACATGGGTGGAGCAGACACCAAGTACACCTGCAGAACACCTGTAATACCCAGATCTGTTGGTTTTGCTGCCTGACATGCACCCCCACTTCTAAACCTGGACCCCAGTTTTTCTGTGGAGGACCACCAGGTCCAGAAGCAGGACACGCCACACCTCCCTGGTCGTGGTGACTGGGGCACAAGGGACTTCTCCCGACACTCCTGTACAGTCACACTCGCCCTTTCCTCACGGCGCCTCCTCGGGCTCCTAAGTCCACCCCTGCCAGAGTCCAGCTGCATTAGGAGGGCTGCTGCTGACCCAGAGGAGAGCTGGAATGTGGAAGCCAGGGCCTGACAACACTGACCACATGCCTAGACCAAGCTGTGCCTGAAGTCAGACCAGTTACGTGAGTCGGTCTGTCTCTTGTTCCCACTCAGCTGAGCTGGATTTTTTTCACTTGCAACAAGCACATCTGCATGTGGGTGGAGACCCACTATGCCACTCGGCATGTGGCGGTCGGCCTGGTCAGTCCCGCCCAGCCCGGCCCAGCCCAGCCCAGCCCAGCCCAGCCCGGCCCGGCCCAGCTCGGCCCAGCCCAGCCCACCTCTGAACTGGGGCTGCTGGCCGATTTCTCACACCACCCAGCCGAAAGAGCCAGAGCCGAGAGCCGTGTCAGAGCTGCCCTCACCTGCAGAGTAGGGCTCCTGCTTCTCAGGGTGGGTGAACTCCTGCCGCTCATACTTGGCCCGGATCCACTGTTCCCGCAGGAGCCTGAGGAGAGAAGAACGAGAGCATCACACCCTCCCGAACCTGACTGCTGGCTCACGGAGGCCTGTGCCCTGTGGGCGCAGCTGGCCCAGCCAGAAGGGTGGCATTGAGGGCATCCTATTACCCTGCAGGGCCACGGGGTCCTTAGTTTTGATTTTTGAAATCATTTGCTAGTTGGGTTTTGCCACTGACCATCTCCCCTTTGGAAAACATCGAGGCAGCTGACATCCGGTGGCCGCTGCCTGCTGGATGTGGACGGTGCTAGGCCTCGTGGCCGAGCCCAGGGCTGTGCGGCCGTCCCGACCCTCTCCCAGATTGCCTCTCGCCCCAGATAGAAGCCAGCCCCCGCCGGCGGTCACTGGTCACTGCCCCAGCCCCTGCGGGGGATCCAGCTCCTGCCTCCGGATTCTGGACATTCCACGTAACTGGCTCCGCACAACGGGTGGCCTTGGGGCCGGCTTCCTCTGCTGCGCAGGACGCGAGGGAGGGGCGCCTGCGCTGCAGGGCGTGCGGCAATGGCACTGACCATCTCTATCGTGCACCTCGATTATGCAGAGATGGACTCAGGCCGGGATTACAGAGGGGCCTGGTGCCCTTCACCTGTCCCGGGTGCAGAGCCAGGAGCCCCTGGGTGCTGGGCGAGGACAGACCTCAACCAGCATAGCTGCGGCCAGCCAAGGAGGGGGCTTGGCTCTGAAGGGGAGGCCCCTCTAGAAACCCATGCTCCTGCCCGCACCACTAAGGAGGGCATCAGCACCTCACCTCCCTACACACACACCCCCATCCTCCATCTCCTGACCCAGGCTACCACCCCCCTCCTCAGGGGGCCTTCCCCTGCCCCCACCAGCCAGAGGCACGTGAGGTGACTGTGCCCTTGCTCACAGTCCCAGTTCTTTCAGTGCCTGAGAGACCCCCCGAGTCCCCTGAGGGACCTGACCTCATCGCCAGCCCCCACCTCAGCACCTGCCACCTCTGCCTTCTTCCCACTCAGCCTGCTGCACCCACTTGTGCTTCCACCCTCACCTGTGCGCTCAGAACTTCGGGTGGGCCTGCTGCCACCACAGCCTTGAAGCTACGATCCCCATCCCCAGGCCCTTGGCTGAACCTCACCACAGCAGTCTCGCTCCAGCACCATCCACTCGCGGCTTTATAGTCTGTGCCCACCTCTGGGGCGCAAGTTCCCTAAACATGGTCACCATCTCTTCATGCTGACAGAGCCCTCTGCTAGTTGGACAGGCTGCCTGGGTCCCCATGCGACCCCGGGGTGGCAGGCTAGGTCCCTGTCACCTTCCTCCCTCGCCTCAGCCTTTTACCCTATGGGTCAGGGTGTAGGGACCAGCAGACCTGGATCCCTGGACTCTCCTGACCTCCACACCAGAGCTGCTGCTACCTCACGGGGGAATGGCTCCTTGCACCGCTTTGCTGTAGGCAAAGACAGGCCCCTTGAGAAGGTCAGGAAGCCCCTCCTGCTGGTGCCAGGTGTCCTATGGGACTTCAGGAAGAGTGTGGCTAAAAGGTGAATGCAGAGCCAGGCACGGTGATGCGTGCCTGTAAGCGGCAGCCTAGGGAGCCGTGGGGACCAGGGATCGCGGTTTGAGTGCTGCTCGGGGCAACACAACGAGACCTAGTTCCAAAAAAATATAGCTGGGCATGGTGGCACACGCCCGTAATCCTAGCTACCTGGGAAGCTGAGGCTGGGGATTGCTTGAGTCCGTGGTACCCCGGGCAACGTGAGCCTGCGGTTCCATGGGCAAAAATAGTGAGACCTAGTCTCAAACAAACAAACAAACAAACAAACAAATAAAAGGTGAATGCAGCTGGGATATAGGAGGGGTTGGCCCAGGGGAGGCCCCCAGGAAGGTCTTTCTGCTCCTGACTCCTCAGTGTGCTCCCACGTGTTCCCAGGGATTTGCACACCTTGGTAAAGGCTGTTTGTCTCTAGACCATGCACAAACCCGGGTGTGCCCACCCCAGGTGGAGGGTGGGGCGCAGCCTCAGCCTGAGTCCTCTGCCTTTGGAGAGCTTCTGTTTCCAGTCAGTTACACAGAACAGAGCAAACAGGAAATCTCTGGCTTTACTCGGGGCCCGGTGTGGTCAACATGACACTCCCAGGTCTGCTGGTTCTCCTGTCACAGCCCTTTACCCCCATTTTGGCCCGGACTCCAGGGACCCCTTCTTTGTGGGTGCGCTGGAGCTGCTGTGAAAAGTTACCTCAAACCGGGCATCTCCGAATAAGCGCTCGGATGCCCTTTGGAAGAGGCCCTCTCAGCACATGCGGGCGGGACTGGCTCCTTTCAGAGTTTAGAGGGAGCCGGATCCCCGTCCTGGGCACCTGGATGCACTGCTCCCACCTGCCCCCATCTGCATGGGGCTGCTCCCTGTGCATCTGGCTCAGCTGGGTCCCCACTTCTCTCAGGACACTAGCCAACTGCACTTAGGGCGCCCCTGAGCCCAGGTAATCGCATCTGCAAAGACCCAGTATCCAAGTAACTCCCCCTCCCCCCACAGGTCCTGGGCTGAGAATGACAGCCCCCTACAGGAGGTTGTACAGCCCTGGGGGGTTAGACAGGGTAACCTGGGGGGCTACCCTGTCTGTAATGGCGATGGCACACCTGGTCTCAGAGCTGGGAGGACCCGGTTGCACATCTGCAAGCCAGGATTCTGACATGTCACTGTGACGTAGTCTTTGAAGACACTTCTAGCTGACATCCATGTCTGCAGACAGCCCCAGGAGGCACACACCTCATTGGAGAGGGGTTCCACACAGCCCCAGGCCACCACCCTAGCACAGACACTCGCCCTCTGGCTTGTGCCTGAGCAGCACGGTGTTCCTGGGCCTGGCAATAGCAGCAGAGGGAAGAAGGCAAGTCCCCACCCTGCCCAACAGCAACCTGCGCCCTGGGCCACTGGGGTCACTGAGACAGCCAAGTGCCCAGGCTGCCCTGCATGAGGTTCTGACCTCCCAGAGCCATTGGGTCCAGTCTCCTGCATCAGGGGAAAATCATATTGAAGGGGAATCTGTGATGAGGGGTGACGTTCCTCGCCCCCCCTACCCCCGCATCTAGAGGACTCCCTGGGATGTGTGTCATGTTCTCGGAAGCTCAGGAGGGCAGGCTTCACGGCACCCTGTTGTCACCCTTAGTCAGTGCTAGGGAACTGGAGTGAGAAGGGGTCCCCTCAAGCTAGAAGTCATGAGTGGGGGATTGGCTGTGGCTGACAGGAGTTAGGAGGGCAGGGCAGGAGTAGTCAGGAGATTGGTTGACCACCTCCCCCAAGAGTAGATTTTTGGATGGAGCCTCCACCCAACCTAGCCTAAGGGCTGATCCATGCTAACCCCCAGGATCTAACTCTTGTAATAACCGCGATCCCATGAGGTAGCACCAGATTCCCTTCCATTCCCCAAGGCTGGTGCAACCTGGCAGCTGGGAGGCACCTGCTGAATTGACCTGGGGAGAAAAGGTGGCCAGCACATGAGAGTTCTGGGGCCTGGTGGCTGGGCTGCTCACTCGGGAAGCCCTGGGGGTGCGGGCCCTGCCTCCAGCTCGTCTACCTGCCAATCCTGCCACATTGGGGTATCAGCCTCTGATAATCATTGCTGAACGTCTCCATCTCCCCCCAGTTTTGCCAGCTTTTGAGCCATGTGTTTAGGACCCAGGTCGTGTACACCCTGCCCAGAGGTTGGGAGCCTGGGCTTTGCTGCTCGGGGCAGTGACCCCTCTGGCCTGTTTCCCCTTCTGCACAGTAAGCAGCCTGCCTGGTGCTTCTTTCCTTTTTCACTGTGGAAGACTGGTAAGGTTCACGTGACAGGCCGTGGGCCCACCTCGCAGCTTTTAGCCCACTTGCCCTGCTGCCACCCACCTGAGGCAAGCCCAGGCCTCTAACCACTTCACCCGCTTGATTTCTGAGGCAATTTGGGTCAAATGGTGCCCCCCCCCCCATCATATGCTGCAGTCCTAGCCCTCACCCCACCAGCCACCAGATTGCATCTTAGTTAGAGACAGGATGGTTGCAGATTAATAGATTAATAGAAGATCATACCGCAGGGGGGAGGGGGGAACCTAAGGTGAACCCCATGTGACTGGGCTCCCTCTAGGAGGAGATCAGGACAGAGATGCACACAGAGTGACCATGTGAGGACACAGGGAGAAGACTGTTTACACACCAAGGAGAGTGGCCTCAGGAGAAACCAGCCAGGCGACTCCTCGACCTTGGACTTCCAGCCTCCAGCCTGTGAGAGGTGGCGCTCCTGCTGAGACTCCCCCGGAAGTTCACACAGCATCCTTTCACCTGGGACCCTACCCGCTGGGGGGCTTTGGGCTCAAGAACTTCTGGTTCCCACTGCTACGAGGAAGCAGGGGCTGTTCACCCCCTTCCTGCTGGCCCATCACAGGAAGTGGGGAGGGGCAGTTTCCCTCAGAAGTAAAACAGGAGCGGGTTATGACTTTCTTTTCCAAGTCTAGATTGAAACCGGCCTGGGTCTCACCTCTCTGGCTCGTCAGCCTGCCACTGACAACTGCCAGGTGATTGGACCCTCTGGGTGTGCCATGCCTACCCCTTGGGCTCCGAGCTCCAGACTAGAGTGGGGAGGACCAGGCTGTCCAGAGAGCTCCTGCTGGCCAGACTCTGGCTCATGGCTCACACAACCTCCTTCCAATGCCCAGGGGCAGGCAGGTGCTCCCCAATTTGCAGTGGGGCAGACTGATGCCCTGGACCTGGCCTCCCTGGAGCCTGCTGCGCAGAGCCCTCTTCAAAGTGTGCAAGGCAGGGGAAGCTGCACCCAACATTTCACACCTTAACACCTACCCTTCCTTCTCTCTAGTTTCCAAGGGGGCTCCAGCCCCCCTCCTACCCTCCCACAGCATGCATGCACACTCTGTCCATGGCCACATCACCTGCTGCGTGGGGGCCTGGTGTGTCCCCCACCCACACCTCCCTGGTCTCCCTGCTGGGGCTCTCCCAGTTGGGGGATTTCTGCAGGGCCCGCTCCTCCCTAGCCAAGGTCTACCTCTACCAGGCTGATTGCCTCTGCTCATGGTCAGCAATGCAGACATGCCCTGGAACTTTGGCCATGAGGCCTGGGCCAGAATCTGCTCCCACCCAGACACTGACCACTCAGGAAGGGGAAGGAATGGTCTCTGTGAGCAGGACCCAGGCCCAGGCTGCAGAAGGCCCTGCCAAGCATCCCCTCAAGGACCTGCATCTGTGGTCAGCCTGTGCCCAACTCTCACTCAGACAGGGAGATGCGAATCATGCAAACGACCCAGACCGCAGAGCAGCCTGTGGCTGAGCCGATACAACCCTGTCTCAGAATAGCTGCCCACAGCCTGGCTGATTCATACTGAGAACCGGGCCTGGGGTGCCGGGTTCCCTGTGAGCCCAGCAGTGGTGAGGGTAGCAGCTGGGGGTGTCTCAGGATGTGGGCAGGTCCCTGGGCCCGGCCGGAAGGGGTGGAATATGTGAGGTGGGTGGGAAATGGGTGGAGGTCAGGAGCAGTAGAGGGTGAGGCCCGAGTGAGCTATAGGCCAATCGCCTGTGACAGGCTCCAGGGAGGCCAAGTCCAGCGCATCAGTCTCCTCCACGGCCAGTCAGGGAGCATCCGCCTGCCCCTGGGCACTGAGAGGGTGGAAGGAGGCTGTGTGAGCCATGAGCCAGAAGTGTAATCCCAACGGTCTCACCCCCAGATCGCATGTGCTGCTGAAGAAAGTGCGCCTGTCAAGAAACTCACAGTGTCCGAACCTTCAGAAACGAACACAAGCAGCGGTGTTGCCTGGCATGTGGGTGCATCTCCCTGCATGCACTCTTGATCATGAGCCTCATCAACCAGGGTCCGGACCACTTGCTGAAGGGAGCCCCCATCTTGTTTAAACAGAATCAGAAGCAGGAACATGCACCAGCCTCTCCAGGGGATGCCACAGGGTAGGGCAAGGGGCAGTTAGTTTTCAAAGCCAGTCAAGAGGAAACACAGGTGAGCCGAGAGGAGACAGGTGCTGCTCAGGTAGGCTGGGAACTCAGGGCCCTGGCAGCGAACCAAACCCTACAGCCTCGGACATGGCAGGCCTGGGAGATGAGCAGTCTGGGTCGGCAACCTCTCCCAAGAAGGAATATCCTGATGACTTTCCCGAGAGCAGGTGTTAGCCCTGCTTACCACAGATGAGCTCCCAGCTTGACCACTGGTATCTCTATAACCTTGAAGACATACTCGGGGCCTTGGGACCCTTGTGAAAAGAGGGGCTGCAGAATGGTTTTAAGAGCTGTTCCTCTCCAAGACGCAGTTAAGCCTTAGTAGACACGGGCTAGCAAACTGACTGCAAAAGCGTGTATCCCCATCCTCCCTTGAGTCACCCCCAAGAACCCCAAGCAAATAGCAGGGAGCCAGCTCAGGGTGCAGCCAAACCCCCCTGGGCCCTCTGCCTGTCCCTGCCCATGAGTCCTGGAGCCATCTTCGGAGCCATTGGGCTGGACTCCAGGACCCTAAGCTGTCAACAGCAGCCCCAACAAAGCCCTTTTGTTACTTACTGACAATCGGCGAATGTGGGCCGGTAATAGAAGGACGGCACTTTGGACTCATAAGTGGCTCTTGCAGCGTTGTTCCCATGGGAGGCCATGAACTACAAGAGATAGCACTGGTTAGCACCGAGGTGGGGAGGACCCCAGAACCCTGACATACTGACCTCTGCTGCCCAGAGCTTCCTCCCCTCGCCTGTTCCAAGGAAACCCTAACAGGTGGAAGGGGCCCACTGTCCCTCCAGAAAACAGGTGACTAAGAGGACATTTGGGAGGGTGACTGGGCTCTGTCCCAACTTCAACTCCCCACTTACCCAGTGTTGGCACTCCTGGGCAGACTTGTGCCTTGTGCCTGACATGTCCCTCTCTGCCTCACACAGCCTGCAGCTAATGAACCAGACACCAGGAGAGCAAGAAGACCAAGGTGGAGCCCAGACAGATGACAGAGGTCAAGAGCTCAAGGGCTTGACCACACACTACAAGCAAGTCTAAGGAAATAACATGCTATTTGGGGTACAGTGAGCTATCCAGGAGAGGGGGAAAAACTCTCAGGAGGCCACGTGCCAGGGTGTCCCTAGCACAGAAAACAGCATGTGCAAAGGGCCTGGGGCCAGAGCAGCCAAGCTTGTTGAAGGAGAGGGCCTTGTAGTGGCTGAGTGTGATGAGCAAATTGGAAGGAGGCCAAAGTTCTGACCTTACTAAGGCCTTAAGGGCAAGGGGTGGAGTGAGGGGTCTGGGCTCTAACTGGGTAATGAAATGTTCTGGAACTAGGTGGAAGTAATGGTTGACAACATTGTAAATGCACTAGATTCCACTGGATTGTAAATTTATATTATGTAACTTTCACTTCAATATTTTTTAAAAATTATATAGATAGCTCTATAAGGATATAAACTGTACTCTTTCATTAAAAACAAACAAACAAAAAACGGAAATTCAGGCGTGGTGGTGCATGCCTGTAATCCCAACTACCTGGGAGGCTGAGGCTAGGGATCATTTGAGTCCACGGGTTCGAGACAAACCCAGGCAACCTAGCAAGACCTAGTCTCTTTAAAAAAAAAAATGTTAAAAGTCAACCCACAGAATGAAGAAAAACTATTAAAAATACTGTACTTGATAAGGGACTTGTGTCCAAGATAGATAGAGAAAGAAGAGAGAGAGAGAGAGATGGACAGATATGTAGATATATCTCTTAATAAAAGCTCTTAATGATAAAAAGACGACCTATTTCAAAGATGGGTAAAGGATTTGAATGAACATTTCTCCAACGAAGATATACAAGTGACCAAAAGCACGTGAAAAGATGCTCAGCATCATTAGTCATCAGGAAACTGCAAATCAAAACCACCATGAGATGCCATTTCACTCCCTCTGATGGTTAAAATCAAATAGTCAGTGATAAGTGCAGATAGGGAGAAACTGGAGTCCTCATATACCACCACTGAGAATACGAACCTTACTTTAAAAATAGCACATGAATGTTCACAGCAGCATTGTTCACAACAGCGGAAAAGATGAGACGACCCAGGTGCCCCTTAACAACCGAAGAGATCAACAAAACGTGGTGCCCACACGCACAACAGATACTTTTCTACCATGGATGCCGCGAAGCACAACCCACGGCCGCACAGCTGAACCTAGAACATGCCACATGGATGGAAGGACAGCAGCCGTGAGTTGAAGAGTCCGGAACAGGCCGATCCACAGAGACGAAAGCTACCCTTGCTACTTTCACAGGGGCCGGGGTGCAGGGGAACTGGGGAGTGGCTGCGGATGGGGACACGGTTTATTTTGGGATATGAAAATATTCTGAAATTAGATAGCGGTGATGTGAATACACCGGTCTGTGAGCATACTAAAATTGTCCTCTTCAAAAGGGTGACTTGTGTGGTATGTGCATTAAATCTCGATAAAACTGTTCCGGAAAAAAAAAAAAAATTCCCATGGTACAGCAGGCCTGAGCGTGCTAGAACCCCTGAAACCACAGAGAGAAGGTTGTTCAATTTGACTACATCAAAGTGAGAAAGTTTCCACTGTAAAAGCCCTGAGCAGAGTCAAAAACAAATGATCAAGAATCTAAGGCTTCCACTGCTGTCTCCCAGCGTTAAATTCCAAGACAAATAAAGGCCTGTAAGAAGGGCAACTGACATTGGACATGCAGCGAAAGGAGGCCGGGGACGAGAGCAGGTTCACGCCGAGGGACATCGCGAGAGGACCCTCAGTATCGCGAGAGGCTGGCCTGCACTCGGGATGGGAACGTGCTGGGTCGGGACTCCACGGGGACCCTGCTTCACGCCTGGGCAGCCCGGGCGCCCACGCCGAGGTCCCCCCCCCCCCCCCCCAGCAGCCACGCGGCTGGCCGTCCGCCCACCTTGCAAACACGCCATCCTGGTGCCCGCGGCCGCGCTCCGCTTTCTAGGAATTTAAGTTGCCGTCAAGTCCCGCTTGACAGTGCGGCGTCTGCGGGGCGGCTCACCGGCCAGGCGGGCTCAGGGCAAGGACCAGAGCCGCCCGGGGCCGCGGAGGGGCCGTGACGAAGCGTCCGCGTGGGACACTGTGCGGCCGAAGGCCAGCAGCCGCCGCCGTGCCCGGGGCACCCATGCCTAGAAGCCCGGACCCGGGACTCCCTCTCGCGGCTGCTCTTCCGACCCTGTCCACCCACTCCTGTGTGCAGGCAACCGAGCACACGAATGGAGTGGAGGTGACTGATGACAAGGCGCGGTCCATCCCCACTGTGGACATCACCAGCAAAGGCGGGAAGCTGCACGCGCACCACGTGGAAGAAGGTGGAGATGCTCTCGGTGCAGGAGCAGCTCTGGAGAACACCTAGGAGCCCGCTGCTGGCTGTTCGCACCCAGGGCACAGGTCCCAGAGGAGGGTGGGTGGGTTCCTTGGGGCGGGATGGGGAGGTGGGGGGTGGGGGAGTGGGGAAGCTTTCTTGACAGTGACCCAGGGTGGTGGGCTGGGGCTCTGGGAAGAGACTGGACACCTCTGAATTGTGCACTTTGGGGAGCCTGGATAGCACGTGAGTTATGACACAATAAAGTTGTTTTTATAGAGAGGCGAGAGGATATAAAGTTCTGGGGGGAAGCATGGAAAGAAACAAAGGGAAACGACACGAGTCCCTGCGTGTACTCCTGGCCCCTGGGAGATCACCTTTTGCTTTCACACACAACAGAGGTGCTGCTAACGTAAAGGCGATGAAGTGAGCCTAGTCTCCTTCCCTATAACCTCCCACTCTTCAGGCCCCCTTTTCTCTCCCTGCTTCTCCCCTGCTCTCTCCCCTCTAGCCTGTAAGCCCTCCCTCCTCCCACCTTCTCTCTGCTCCCTACACAGCCACTGCTGGCACCAGCC
>PVHY01032310.1:0-11970 GCA_004024945.1 Uropsilus gracilis
CCCGTGGGACCGCAGGCTCTCGTTGCCCGGGGTATCACAGACTCAAGCAATCCCCAGCCTCAGCTTCCCAGGTAGCTGGGATTACAGGCATGCACCACCATGCCCAGCTATTTTTTTTGGAACTAGGTCTCACTACGGGCCCCAGGTGGGGACTCGAACCGCGATCCCTAGCCCCTGCCGCTTCATAGGCTGAAGCTTAGAAGCATGAGCCACCGTGCCCGGCCCTTTTGGTAGGTGTAATAAATTATTTTTCCTTTGATATTTACATTTGGTCCTTTCTTGTCTATAAATGACATTGAGTGGTAGTGAGAGTGCCCACTCTTTTATTTATTTATTTATTTATTTATTTATTTACTTGTTTATTTACGAATGAGACTAGGTCTCGCTATGTTGCCTGGGGTAGTCTTGAACCCGCGGACTCAAATGATTCCTAGCCTCAGCCTTCCAAATAGTTGCGACTACAGGCGTGTGCCACTGTGCCCAGCTTCCCACTCTATTTTAAAGGAGGTTTTTCTTCTATGACTTTTTTTTAAAATGCAGTTTTATGAATTAGGACTTTTTCACTCATGTTTGTGCTGATGATTCAAAAAGAATATTTTTAGCCTTTCCTATTTTTTTTTTAAGAGATTGGGTGTCACTGTTGCCTGGGGTAATCCGGAACCCACGGACTCAAGAGCTGGGATTATAGGCCCACGCCACTGTGCCCTCAGCCTTCTTTTATCCATCCAGTTGCTTACAACAGAAATTTAGCCCTCTTACCTCATGCCTAAATCTAATCCATTAGCTAGTCCTGTCATCCCCACTTTTAAGGTGTTTTGAATGCTGTTACTTTTCACTGTCTCCATAGTTAACATTGTGGTCCATCATCTCTGTCAGGATTTGGCTTTCACTGTTGTGTCCCCCTCCATTCTGTTCTCACAGCAGCCAGAGTGGTTTTAAAATATTTGGATCAAGACACCCCACATGTGAAACCCCTCATTGATTACTGTCTGTTGTACTTAGATGAAAATCCACTATCCTTCTTAGGATGCACGTGACCCTTTATAATCTCACCTACTCACTCTCCTTACTGCTTTTCACTACCCCTCACCCCCACACAGTTTCTTAACCTGGCATGCTCTTTTTTTTTAGCCTCAGGCTCTATTCAGCGCTGTTCTCTCTACCTGATATACTTCCCTCTCTGTTCTGCAGCTTATATAGATGTATGTTTAGTTGTTTAGTGCCATATACCCCTCATGAGAGTATAAATGTCTTAAAGGCAGTCACCACTGTGTGTTCACCTCAGGTTTTACGTTGTATCTGGCATAGCGTAGGCACTTAGCAAGTAATTATTAAATGAATATGCTAATACTTCATTGGCAGATTAGTTTAATAAATTAGGTACTTCCTAATTACTATACAATGTAATTTTCTGATTTTCTTGGATGACTTTTCTTAAGTGAAATGGTTTGAATTAAATTTTTTCTCCTACAGCAACCTGTCCACAAGGAGTTGGTTACTTATTGAAATCAATGAAGAATTTTGCAGTTAGCAGCTTATAGGAAAATGATATTTTCTGGAAGATAAATCCTTTGGAAGTGGAAGGTGTGCTCAAATGAAAAGGTCTGGAGGCCTAACTTCCAGTTCTTGCCTGGCCTCCAGCATGATCTGTAACCTCTAGTAGTGTGGTCTTAAGATCTTAGCAGAATCCTGAGTCTCTGAGAGGGCAAACCAGGTGCTCCCAGTAACTGGAATAAGAAGGCACACATGTATGAAAAACTCCCCCAGAGTTTTTACTTTTTTTTTTAATCACCGTGTATTACTATTGATGCACCGGGGCACACACTAGAAGTCTTTATACATGAGAAATATTTATGCTGTATTTGATTGAATAATAGAATTTAAAAAAAATTTTTTTTTTTTTTTTGAGACTAGGTCTCGCTTTTTTTGCCCGTGGAACCTCAGGCTCTTATTGCCCGGGGTACCATGGACTCAAGCAATCCCCAGCCTCAGTTTCCCAGGTAGCTGGGATTACAGGTGTGCGCCACCATGCCCAGCTATTTTTTTTGGAACTAGGTCTCGCTACGGGGCCCAGGTGGGACTCGAACCGTGATCCCTAGCCCCGGCTGCTTGATAGGCTGAAGCTTACAGGCATGAGCCACTATGCTCGGCCCTAAAAATGTTTTTAAAAAAGGTTTTTAAAAAAGGTTTTACCATCATTTGGTAGCTTGTTTTTCTCAGAGTGACACAAGGTATGCACAGCAAAATTGGTGTGAGGTGTTTGCTAGCTTTATGTAATGCCTTGGGATTATTTATGTGCCTGGAAATCTTTGTGTTCATTCTTTTACTCTTGAATTTAATATACATTGTTAGGAATACAAACTTTTATCTTCTCTACCACCTTTTTGAGATTGTCAGAATTTCCTTCGTTTTACAGCTGGAAATACTGAAATCTAAGTAGAAAGAATACAATTGTGAGGTGAATGTCTGAAAAAGTTGCAGTAGATTTGCACAGTGGAATGCTATTTAGATCAAAAAAGTCAGATTCATGTTGTTCACAGTAACATGAAAGAAGATGGAAGGAATTATGCTAGTTGAATCAGCCAGAAATCAGCATCGTCTCACTTACATGTAGGATATAGAGAAACCAAACAAAAGAAAAATTAAAACTAGCAAGCTGATAAAGCATACAGCAAAGTAGGGGGCTAGAGATAGGACAAATCATGGGAGGAATGAGCACAAGGGATCATGATATGGTTCATAGGTAATATGGTGATGGGAGAACCTGGGTATACAGCAATGTAAGAAAAAAACATGGAATCAATAATGAAATATTTGTGAGCTCCCTCAAGAATGCTACAGGTTAATAAAAAAATAAAATGCAAAATAATGACAAAAGAATGCTACAGGTTAAGTGCCTTATTGACTTTGAAGGAAGCCTGCTTGTTTTCTTGTGTTAGAGTTTAGTTTTTTGGAACATGACTTAAATTGATAACATAGGTTGAACATAGGTGAATTTGAGCAATTCTCTTCGTCATCACATTCGTAATAGTCATCACACTCGTAAAAGTTAACTGTTTGGCAATTAATACCCACTGTTTGCAGGACTTGTGTATGTGCGTGCTTTTAAAGAAAGTCTGTCAATAGATCATTTTGTTCTGTTTACTCAGGATTCAGTTTTCTAAAGCAGTTGTTTACATCCATTTAACTGACTCAGCAAGTTAAACAGATTATAAAGTTTAAATTTCAAATAACAAGTCACCTGTAGTCAACAAATTTGTTACTTAGAAAATGAAGTAATTAAACTGAGTGTAGTGGTGTGCCCCTAGGTTACCTGGGAGGCTAAGACTGGGGATCACTTGAGTCCACAGGTTCAAGACAACCCTGAACAACATAGTGAGACCTAGTCTCTTAAAAAAAAAGAAATAAAGAAAATGAAATGATTGCTTATCTGTAGCTGTAGATTCAGATGGTCTTCAAAATTCACTTGGATATTTGTTTTAAGCACCTGTAAATAAGATTCAGAACACTATTGCTCTGACTCCTTCAGGAGAATATAAAATTTTGTGTAGCTAGAGTTTCTGGAAGTTTGGATGCTTATGAATGTATTGTATAATAATTTTTACTTACAGACCAGATACTTGCTGCTTATAAGGATCAACACCCTAAAAATCATCTATTAGCTCTTAGATATAGTTGCCTTATCTCTTGTATGTATGTACACTTTCTCTGCATACATACACATTTTATTGAACTATTTGAAATTTCTAAATGTCATATCAATTTACCCAATCTAAACTATTCCTGTAATTACAATACCATCATCACACCCAGGTTATTTAGCAGAGGTATAATCACTGTTGTTAAAATGAAGTTAATATTCGATTTCTCTAATTATCCCAATGTCATTTTAGTTGATTTTTAAAAGTTGATTCCAGATCCAGCCAAAAATCCCATGCTGCTGTAGCCATGCTTCTTTAGTCTTTCCTCTAAGAACAGTTTGTTAGTCTTTTTTGTGACATTGTTTTTTTTTCCCCAAAATTTATTTTTTTATTGATTGCACATGTATATACTGTTTTATATTGTTGTATACCTTGAGGTTTTCTAACCACCTTGTCATCAGTGAATTGTCATCTTAATCCTCATCCCTGCCCTGCTTTCACCTCTTCCCCCCCCCTCCCTTGCTTTTGGGTTTAGTTCTGCTGTCAGTTTGTTAGTTTTAACTTTTTCTTGTCCTTTGTTTTTCCTGTATCCTGCATATAGGTGGGATCATGCAGTGTTTCTCTTTTTCTGTCTGGCTTATTTCTGCTAGCATGATTCCTTCTAGTCCATCCATGTTGTCACAAATGCATTATATTTGTCTTTTTAAAAAAATTTATATATGTATTTCACATCTTTGTGTGATCACCCACCACCTTCCCTCTCTGACCACTCCCTCTCATCTCCCTGTTTGTCCAATTGTGTACTTTGGTTTCGTTGGTAACTTGTTCTGACTATTCCTCCTGGCCTTTTGCTTGTTTTTCCTATATCCCATATATAAGTGAAACCATTTGGTTTCTGTCTTTTTCTTTTTGACTTGTTTCTGCCAATATGATTTCTTCTAGGTACATCCATGCTATCATAAATGCATCAAATTTGTCATTTTTAATTGATGAGTAATATTCCATTGTGTATCTATTTCACATTTTTTGTGACATTGTTAATGTGACATGTTATATTGATATCTGAAGACTATCAAGCCTAGTTGTGCACTAGGTTCCTCACTTTGTCTTTGTCTGATTATACACTTGTAACTAGAATCAAACATTTTTTGGTGAGGATTGCTATAAAAGATATGTCACTCTCTGTGCATTACATCCTCATTATTGATACTGTGAAATTGGATAACTGATTAAGATGATATTTGTCATATCTCATCATAATTTGTTTCCAACAGTCTTCCAATTAGTGGTGGTTACGTAACTTATTGAGGAGAAAAATTGCCCAATATACATATTTAAAGAAAAAAACAACAACAATACACATATTTCATTTAGAATTTCATGAAATATAGGTACTATACTTACTGACATTTTATTGAATAAAGGAAAGCCTACCATATACTGGTATTTATTCCTTTAATATTGAACTGGTTAAACAATTATCTTCTTAATAAAAGAATTAGTGAATAAATTAACTTCTGCCAGCAAGAATCTGGAAGACTCAGTACCTGTGTAAACATCCATTATTATTCTGGGCCCCAAACACAGCTTCATTAAAATACACATGAAAGAGAGTGTCTCTCTTTTGAGTATTTGCTTGAAAAAAGGCAGATAATGTTCTTTGGATTCTTGCAATAATAATATTGATTTGGACAGTGGGGCAATAACTTGGCAGAGTCAAGGGCACATTTCCCAGAGCATGGAATATTCTACATGACAGAGGAGAGACCATGATTTGAAAATTAAGTTGTAATGATAGCACCTGGGATGGATCTATTGCCCTTGAGGAAAAATAGCATTTATACTTTTTCCCTAGTTAGTTCCAGTAAGGGATGTCTTAGTTACTGTGTATTCTGTAGATCTGTAACTCAATTTCAAGCAAAGACAGAAGGAAGCCTGGTGGACTGACTTCCTGATTAAGTAGGCAAAAACAACATGTAATTTGATATATCATTTTCAATTTTAAATGAACCATATCATATATGCTAATTATGCATTGCTCTTCCTGCATTCGATTCCTTTTAAATATAATTCTCTTTTTGAGTTGTGGTCATTTGGGACAGGCTGCATTTTTGTGAAATTCCAGCTATTTGTTGAATGTCTGGTAGTGTTTGGTAAGCTTCACATGATGATTTGATTATAGCACTGACATCAGCATGTTGATGACCTGGAGCCTAGGTCTGGCTTACTTTATTGACTGGAAACTGTAAAGCCCATCTATTTTACCTTCCCCTCGTCCCCCTTTTAAGTTCTGTGTCATTTTCATCAGCTAGCCCCTCTCCTGGTTAAGAATATGCAGTCATTTTTTTTTTAAGTTTACTGTGTCAAAGTAAAACCCATTTCCTGAATTTTTAGATTGCATATTGCTATTTCCATTTATCTGATCCATTCTTACTTTTTCCAACTCCATAGTTATCTTTCTCTTCAGTTAGGCTTTTTATTGATCTTAATGAATACCAAGAACTATACTAAACTTAAAATTTGTTCTCTCATTTCATTCTCTTAACAGCTATACGAGGTAGGAAAAGTTTGTAATGATAGTTACACAGGCAGTAGAAATAATAGGTGGTACTTACGAGTATTTACTATGTTCCATGTATTTTAGATATTTCAAGTTATCTTGAAAATAATCTTGCCATGTTGGTGCTGTAACTGACATTTTATAGATTGGGAAGCTTAAGCATAGAGAAGTAAAATAGCTTGCCCAGAGTCACATAGATAATGTATGGTGTGGAGCTGAGTTTACAATCCACTACAATTGTCAGTATACTATATCTGCATTTTTTTGTTTTAGATGGGAAGCTTAGGTAAGTTGATTCACTAAAACTTAGTTGCTTTATACAGGACAGAATTAGAATATGACTTAGTGACTTATCTGACTTCAGAACTCTGTTCATATTTTATTGCCTCCAGATCATTAAAAACAGTACTGTCTAATGTGATGCTGTAGAATAGACCAGTTAAAACTTAAATTACATTACTGTGCTTATTCATATACAAAAGGTGACATTTTATCTTCATTGACTTGTTCAGATTTTTGATCACTAAACATTTGAACTCTACCTGTTGAGTTGATGTAAAAGATGTAGACCTTTGGAGTTTTGTTAATGTGCGCCAGGATTCATGACATTGCTGAAATTCCCAGGGGTAATGTTAGTATTAAGGACCTCATTTCCGGTGATTTAGCAATAGAACTTGACTGTCCAAGTTGGCAGTAACTGGTGGGAGTCAGATGTTACTAGGGCAAGAATATGGTTGGAACAGCATCTTGTTTCTTCATTTAGTTCTAGCATCCTCACACTGTTTATTGATATCTCATATTCTCCATCCTACTCCTATTTGCTTTCATGGTCTTCCTGTAATTAAATTCTCCCAGATGACGTTTCCTAATTTCTCCATAGATTAAGGATAAGATTAGTGTTTTAATCATCTCCCTGGTGATGAACATGTGATACACTGTGGTTGTAAAAAGCAAAGGTTGCTCAGAAATTGTGCGGTCCACTGAACTAGTAGTAAGATTTAGGAAATTTCTCAATTTTAGGTTGTCCCTAAATTCTTGAACTTGACTTCTGAATCTCAACAGAGGAATTATTTTACAGATATTTAATTTCCATGAAGGAATGTAAGCCCGGATTAAAAAGAATTTTTTTTTTGCAGTAAAGATGCCAATTCTGCTCTGCTCAGTAACTATGAGGTAAGTCTCTTTGATGTAGACTATTTATTTCCCGTAAGATTATTGACTTAATTTTGGTTAGGAATACCTGATTTCATCTGGATTTTCTACTTTAAAATAAGACAGGTAGCTATCTGGTAATCTTTGGAACATTCTAAGCACAATATTATATTAGGCAGTCTTACCAAGATCTCAAAGATTATATTTATTTTATTTTAATTTTTTTGAGGTTAGGTCTCACTATGTTGCAGGGGAACCACAGACTCTTGTAGCCCAGGCACGCACCACCACACCCAGCTTTTTTTTTTTTTTTTTGAGACTAGGTCTCATTATTTTTGCCTGTGGAAATGCAGGCTCATGTTGCCCGGGGTACCATCGACTCAAGCAGTCCTCAGCCTCAGCTTCCCACGAACCTGGGATTACAGGGCACGTCACCACGCCCAGCTATATATTTTTGGAACTAGGTCTCGCTACGTGGCCCCGGCAGGACTCAAACTGCGATCCCTGGCCCTGGCTGTGGCTTCCTAGGCTGCCATTTACAGGCATACACCACCATGCCCAGCCTCAACTTGTCCTGTTAAGTATCAAACTCATTAAGACTTAGAGGAGCTTTGGGTCTTATATAAGATTAACACAGTTGACCATATTCCTTTCTTCCTAAGGGTTTATCCTAACAGATTACTGTTAATAACAGGAAGATTGTTGGTCAAGCCATGGGCTTTTAGAAACCTTTTTATCTAATTTTGACTTTGCTGGATGTTTGGGTATTTTATGCATTGGGGAAATATTGTATTAATTGGGTCTTATGCCACTATTTCTGAAAGGAGTGACAAGCAGGGGAAGGATTGAATTGTATATAGTAATGGATTATCAGCCTAAAATGCCCTCTGTGATCTCAAAAACAGTGAAGAGATAACCTTATTACACATATTTCTCTGTGCTAAAGTTTTGTACCATTTTTTCCCTTCCCCTCCCTTTTTTAATAAACCATTTTTTATCACTTATTTCATTTTTTTTTTCCAGGATGAAGTAAATATACTCTTGAAATCAGGAGATCAATGATATGGTGTATATTGATAGGAAACATTTGAATTTCTTAAATAAATTAATGAATTTGCATTATCTCACTTAGATAAAAGATTATTATTATTATTATTATTATTTTTTGAGACTAGGTCTCGCTATTTTTGCCAGTGGAACCACAGGTTCACTTGCCCAGGGTACCACAGACTCAAGCAGTCCCCAGCCTCAGCTTCCCAGGTAGCTAGATTAAAGGCCCACGCCACCATGCTCAGCTATATATTTTTTGGAACTAGATCTTGCTGCGTGCCCCCAGTGGGACTTGAACCACGATCCCTGGCCCTGGCTGCAGCTTCCTTAGGCTGCTGCTTACAGGCATGCGCCACCATGCCAGGCCAAAAGGTTATTTTTAAAAAAGTTAGTGGAAGGATTTATTAGCAGAAAAGAGGTACCATTCTATTTATCCTTGGACTAGATAAAATTCTTAAATTTATATTTATTTATTTATTTATTTTATTTTATTTTCTTGAGATTAGGTCTCACTATTTTTGCCCCGTGGAACCTCAGGCTCACATTGCCCGGGTTACCACGGACTCAAGCAATCCCCAGCCTCAGCTTCCCAGGTACCTGGGGTTATAGGCGCACGCCACCACGCCCAGCTATTTTTTTGGAACTAGGTCTCACTACATTGCCCCAAGTGGAACTCAAACTGCCATCTCTGGTTTCCTAGACTGCCACTTACAGGCATGCACCACCATGCCCGACCCTTAAATTTATTAATTTAATTTCCATGTATCTCTTCCTAGGTGTTCCAGTTATTAACTGACCTGAAAGAGCAACGTAAGGAAAGTGGAAAGAATAAGCACAGTTCTGGGCAACAGAACTTGAATACTATCACCTATGAAGTAAGCCTAGTTCTATCCAAATTGCCATTGAGGGGAGTTGCTTTATTATGGTGTAACTGACTGCAAATCAAGACTGCCCTTTATCTAATAGTTTCACTAAGTGCAATGAGAACATATTTTTCTCTCAAAATTTGTGTGTGTCAACCAGGGGAACTCTGCTGAGCTTTTTTTGCTGATGTGCCCTTATGTAGGCTTGATTGATTGATTGTCTGTGTAGTTCATCTCAGCTTCCAAGCTGACTATATACTTCTTGACTCAAAAACCGCCACAGTGGGTTTTGCTGACTTAAAGACCCCAGGCAAAGATACTTCTGTTAGGTGTAACATTCCAAGAGCCTGGAGGTTATTTCCCATCTCCCATCTCAGAAAGCTGAGGATGAAAGCCACAGGTTCTCTTTGAACAAAGTTAAATATTTTGGTTTTTTTTGTTGTTTTTTGTTTTGTTTTGTTTTGTTTTGTTTTTGACACTAGGTCTTGCTATTTTTGCCTGCCACCGCAGGCTCTCGTTGCCCGGGGTACCACGGACTCAAGCAATCCCCAGCCTCAGCTTCCCAGGTAGCTGGGATGACAGGCGTGTGCCACCATGCCCAGCTATTTTTTTGGAACTAGGTCTCACTACAGGCCCCAGGCGGTACTCGAATTGCGATCCCTAGCCCCTGCCGCTTCATAGGCTGAAGCTTACAGGCACGAGCCACCATGCCGGCCTCAAAGTTAAATATTTTGTTTACACAAAATGATACTTTTTATTGTGGAAAACTTAGTATCAAAAAAGAAACTTTTAGATTATATTTGTTATATGTGATGTTTCATTTTCTATGTGTCATTTTACTTCATAATTTCTTTTTCTTTTCTTTCAATTCTGATACTTTCTCTATAGAGAATTTGGATTTAATCATCTTTCTCTCTTCAGAGGCATTAAACTTGAATTAAATCATAACCCTTTAAAAAGAAAATAAGTTTAGGGTGGGGGGAGCAGGCCCCACCCGCCAGTAAGTGGCTGCTGATGGCAGCCACTTGCAGCCGGCTTGGGCAGTACCGTCCCTGTGGCCCCCAGCCCCTAGCCAGGGGCATGGAAGGGCGAGTGGTGGTCCCGTCGGCCTGCCCCCCCGCTGGGAACTTCCGTGCGGAAACAGGGCAGGGACTCGAGCCCTGCCTGCCAGCAGGCAGACAGGTGGCTGCCTGTGGCCCTGGTCCTGGCTATCGGAGCTCCCTTGCCAACTGTGAGCGAGGGGGGTCAGGCCTCTCGGGTGAGCCCCCCAGGAGAGGGGACGGGGTGGAGGAGCTGGCCCCACCCACCAGTAAGTGGCTGCTGACAGCTGGCTTGGGCAGTGCCGTGTAGCCCCCAGCCCCTAAGCCAGGGGCATGGAAGGGCGAGTGGTGGTCCAGCCGGCCTGCCCCTGCGCTGGGAGCTTCTGGTACTGGAGGCAGAGGAAGGGCCCGAAGGTCCCTTCCATTTCTCTCTTCTTACTCCAGCTAAACTTCAGAGGAACCAGAATATGCGCAATGCCAACCCCAACATAGAACGGGTGAGGGACCAGGCAAAAGTCCAGCCCACAGGCCTGAGCTGGACACAGCAGATGGACAACCAAGTGAACCAGTGCATGCAAGACCAGAAAAAACAACCGTAGAAACACGATGTGAGCATGCGCACTTCTGCCCTCGCCCGGCCAAGACCCAGGACTTCATTTTGGAGATATATTCAAGGAGAGCAACACACTCTCCCCTCATTACGGGAGAGGAGAGGATGACCAAAGAGGGGATGATGGGCCCCACATCAAACCTGCAAACTGAAGCAGAGGAGATGATCTTCAAAGGCCACTCGCAGAAGCCTTGAACTCACAGAGAAACTTCTTGACCAACACTGGCTGGGGGCAAGACCTCCTAAGTCTGACACCAGAGCCATAAGGAAAAGCAGCAAAGCAATGGAGATGGCATTGGATTGGAGAGGACGGCCTGCAGCAAGAAAACATGGACAGATCACAAATGAATATAACCTGGCCAGCCAACGCAAACTTAAGACTGAAAATCTTAACAGCAAGGTTCGCCTGGACCCAACAACGCAGTCCCTCACCCAGAGAAAAGACACTAACATAGGAAAGAGACTAATGGACTTAGCACAGCTAATAGACAACAAAGAGGGGGGTTTGAGAGAATGGAAGGGGCACCAGAGGGAGGAGGGAGGGGGAAAAAAACACAGAGGTTGTAACCTAAAGAATAACAACAACAACAACAACAAAAAGACAATAGTTCACCGGTGATATGGTGGAAGCTTGTAGGAGAACCCCGGGGTAGATAATGATGTAAAAAAAATTGTACCCACAAAATATTAAAAAATTAATTAAGGGAAAAAATTTTAAAAAAGAAAACAAAAAAATATAGATTTAGATCAAAGGGTAGGTCCAAATTAAAAAAAAAAAGAAACAAAGATCCACAGAGAGCTCCTACAGCTCAACAAAAACAAAGCAAAAAACCCAATCAGAAAATGGGGAGAAGAACTAAAAAGACACTTCACCAAAGAGGAGATGCAGATGGCTAATAGACATATGAAAAAATGCTCCACCTCACTAATAATTAGGGAAATGCAAATTAAAACCACACTGAGATACCATCTTACACCAGTAAGAATGGCCCACATAAATAAAACAGACAACAAATGTTGGCGCGGATGTGGAGAAAAAGGAACTCTCTTACAC
>PVHY01032311.1:0-11973 GCA_004024945.1 Uropsilus gracilis
TCCTGTCCCCTCATCGTAGTCTCCTGTCCCCTCATCGTAATCTCCTGTCCCCTCATCGTGATCTCGTGTCCCCTCATCGTAGTCTCCTGTCCCCTCATCGTGATCTCGTGTCCCCTCATCGTAGTCTCCTGTCCCCTCATCGTGATCTCGTGTCCCCTCATCGTAGTCTCCTGTCCCCTCATCGTAGTCTCCCGTCCCCTCCCTCCCCTGATTTTACCACCCCACTTGACCTATGCTTTCATTCTGTTAACAGTGCGTTTTAGATTTTCCTTGTCCTTCCGTTTCTTTGCTCCCCTTCTATCCCGCATGCAGGTGAGACCATCCGCATTTCTCTTTCTCTTTCTGGCTTATTTCCGCCAACATGGTTCCTTCCAGCTCCATCCATGTTATCACAAATGCATCACATTTGTCTGCTCTGGTTGCAGGATACTATTCCATTGTGTACGTAGACCACCACTTTCTGATGTGTTCATCTGTTCGGGGCATGTGGGTTGTTTGCATGGCCTGGCTCTTGTCAGTAGTGCTGCTATAAACAGCCGTGAAGGTTTCTAAGCAGGGGCATGGTGCCGGCAGCTCTCTCTCTGCAGCTCGCGGCGGCGTTGCAAAGGCTGGGAGAGCCGGCAGGGGACGAGAGATGAAGGCACCTGAGCTGGGGACCAGGGGGCCAGGCAGGGAGGATTGGGTGGACTCCGCTCCCCACTGTCCCTCACAGGGGCCAGCCTCGCCGGGAGCTCCTCGGTGCAGGTGGGACCCCACCCCCCGGGTTTCCCCTGAGCGCCCCCCTTTCTCCACAGTGACCAAGCTGCAGGTGAGCAAGTCCAAGAGGACCCTCACCCTGGTGGAGGACCGGCCCATCCAGCTGAACTGCTCCGTCAAGTCCCAGACCAGCCAGAACTCGCACTTCGCGGTGCTGTGGTACGTGCACAAGCCCTCGGACGCCGACGGCAAGCTCATCCTCAAGACCACGCACAACTCGGCCTTCGAGTACGGCACGTACGCCGAGGAGGAGGGCCTGCGGCCGCGCCTGCAGTTCGAGAGGCACGCCTCGGGCGGACTCTTCAGCCTCACCGTGCAGCGGGCGGAGGTGGGCGACAGCGGCAGCTACTACTGCCACGTGGAAGAGTGGCTGCTGAGCCCCAACTACGCCTGGTACAAGCTGGCCGAGGAGGTTTCGGGGCGCACGGAGGTCACCGTGAAGCAGCCAGGTGAGGACGGGGCCAGCCTTGCCCGTGTGTGCGGGAGGTGGCTGCGGGTCTTGGGCCCACCCGCCTTACCCGCGGGGGTCCTGGTACGCTGGCTCCAGAGGGCCCCCCCTGAGGCTTCTGTGGGGGGCGGCCAGAGTGGCCGCTACTAAGGCAGGATTCCTGGACCTTACCCAGACCTCTTTGGGGGTTCACCTTTTGCACCCTGCTTCTTGAGCCGGTGCCAGCTCCTTGCCAGGAGACATGCCTGGGGAGCATTTCCTGCCTCTGCTTCCCTGTCCCCTCCTCCCCCATCCCCAACCAGGGGGGAGCCCTCCTGCTGCTAAAATGGCTCACCTCTCAGCCCCGCGGGAGCAGCCCTTCTCTCCCTGGCAGATGAGCCAACGTCTGCTGGGGAGTGTCTGCGTCCTCAGCCTCGGATCCTCAAGGCTGGGATTACAGGCACACACCGCCACGCCCGGCTATTTTTTGAGCCTAGGCCCTTATTGCTGAAAAGGACTGTCATTTCCTCTTGTTTGCCCCGTTTTCTTTCTGGCACATGAAGCCAGCCCCTGTGTGCCTGTGTGAGATTTCCTTTTCCTTCATTGCTCTGGTTTCTTCGCTTCTCACTTGATGTGGCTTTTAGCCCCCTCCACCCTCCCTCACGCATACCCTATAATTTGTCGCTGACTGTCCTTCCGAATGAACCGTGCTGCCACCCTCAGCCCCATCTCTGTGCCTTTGTTGGTGCTGCCCTGTCCTCTTGTGGAGTGGCCTACTGCCGCTCCACACCACCACACCACCTCCAGGAAGCCTTCCGTGATTGCTCCCACATGACAACTGCACAAGGTGCAGTTGTTTCTTCTCTGCACTGTAAGCCCTTGGGGGTCAGAGCTGAACCCACAGCCTGGGTGTATGATGGGTGGTGGCACCTGGCTTCGTGCCCCTACATGCTGTGATGTTCGCAAAACGATGCAGTCGCCAAGAACACATTTCTCAGCAAGCCGCCTGTGGTCTCTGTCCCGTGTAAGTGGCCGGGAGCAGTGTGTTCGTGCCCGTGCTGGTGGCTCTCACCGTTGGCTGCTGCACACAGCAAGAGGTCGTGTTGTCAGCCCCCCTGCCTGCTGTCAGACCCGAAGCTGCTTCCACACCCATACAAGCTTCCCCTCCTCTCTGCCCCGTCCCCGCTCCTGCTCGTTGCCCAGGAGGCCCTGTGATCGCTCCGTCAGGGAGCAAATGGAACCAGAGAGAGTCTAGGTGTGGCCAGGGCCAGTGCAGTGGGGCTGTCCCCCTCCGTCCCCCTCCACAGCTGGTGGCATTTCTAGAGCTGCTGCACGTAGCGGCCATGACATTTCTCGCTGACCCTCCTGGTACCTTCAAGAGGCCCCTCTGGTGGGAGAGGTTCCTGCTGGCATTTCCAGCAGCCAGTCCCGCCCGTAGCTGGTCCCCAGGGCTTTGAAAACAGACAGTATCCGCAGCCCGAGCGTGTCTTCAGGTTTCTGTTCTTCCTCCGTTTTCAGTACTGTTTTCTCTCCCGGGAAGCGTGGGTGCCCCACCTCTGCCCGTTCGCTCTGTGGCTCTCCGCCTTCCCCTTTTCTTGCTTGTGCTGGAACCTTCTCAGCGGCCTCTGAGCCCATCGAGGGAACTCCCCTCCTAGATTCGGGAGTTAGCCCAGGCCAAGGAGCTGGCGGCCAGGGCTGAGGCGCCTGGCAGAACAAGCTCCGGGAGCCTTTCCTGGGGCACATTAACACTAATAGCAGGACGGTCAGTGGCCATGGAGTCAGTGACCCGTCTCCCTTTTCCACTTGCAGTTTGGGCTTAGAGGTCTTTGTTCTTTCCTTCCTCCTCCCTGCTTCTAATTTGTTTTCTCTGCCTCACCCCCCCTCACCTCCTCCCCATCATCCCTCCTCCCCTTCATCTGAAAAACTATGCTCAGAGTTGCTAGAAACTATATTCAAATAAGAAAATGATTAGCCGGGCATGGTGGCGCATGCCTGTAAGTGGCAGCCTAGGAAGCTGCGGCAGGGACCAGGGATCGCAGTTCGAGTCCCGCTCAGGGCCACATAGCGAGACCTAGTCTCAAAAAATAGCTGGGCGTGGTGGCGTACGCCTGTCATCCCAGCTACCTGGGAAGCTGAGACTGGGGTTACTTGAGTCCGGGGTACCCCGGGCAACGTGAACCTGCAGTTCCACGGGGAAAAATGGTGAGACCTGGTCTCAAAAAAAAAAAAAAAAAGATCAACTTTCAGCCCAGAGACACCTAGAATGAGACACCAGTTGCTTAAGGTCAGTCTCCTGGTATTTCAAGTGATCGTCACCCTTTAAGTATCGAAGTCGATGCGCATGTGGTCAAACGTCCTGATGATACTGAAAGCAGAAGGTGAGCATGTGGGCTGAGGGTAGGGGCTCCCCAGGCACACGCCACAGGGGTTCCCAGGAGTTCTGTGCGCTAGGCAGGGGCTGCTTCTCCCGCCCTCAGGTCCGACAGGCTGTGGGTCTCTTCCTCATCATCAGGTCGAGTAGTTATCACACTCTTCCTGGGGGAGCGTCTGCCTGAGTTTGCAAACCACCAGTTACCTCCGCTTCGGCCTTTTTTATTTTTTTTGAGACTAGGTCTCGCTATGTTGCCCAGGGTAGTCCCGATCCTGCAGACTCAAGTGATCCCCAGCCTCAGCCTCCCAGGTAGCTGGGATTACAGGCGCCCGACACCGCGCCCGGCTGCTTTATCGAGACCAGGCCTCGCTATGTTGCCGGAGTCGTCTCGAACCTGCAAACTGAAGCGATCCATGGTGTCTAGCCTCCCAGCGTTTGGACTACAGGCGCGTGCCACCACGCCCGGCCAGCATCGGTCTTTCCTGATGGCCCGCCAGCCGGGGTCCGCCTCTGTGCTGTTCGTAAGGGAAATAAGGGCTGCAGCTCTCGGGCCGACACCTGAGCATATGCAAGTGGGTGTCCCTGCGGGTCTGTCGTGCACAGCCCAGCGTAGTCTAACCCTCACGTGGTCACCATCCAAGCCTGCTCCTGCGCTGGGCGGGATCACCCCTCCTTGCCCCCCCCAGCAGCCACGCTCATAGAGGTGCAGCCCCCCCCCGCAACTCACACTGTCCTCCCCTGAGTGTCTGAAGAGGGCTGTACCCCAGGGGACACGGTGCCCGTCACGTGGAACTGCGTCCCTGAGCTCAGGCAGGCAGACACACCCCAAGACGTCCCGGGCGCTGGGAGCCCCGAGTCTGAGCACTGTTGGCTGATGGTCCATGGACGGGCGGCTCCTGCTCATCGGAGGGGCCTGGGCGCGCATGGCCCCTACTCTCTGCACGCTGACCTCTCTCTCCTCCCCTTGCAGACAGCCGCCTGAAGCTCAGCCAGGCCCAGGGCAACCTGTCGGTGCTGGAGACGCAGCAGGTACAGCTGGAGTGCGTGGTGCTGAACCGCACCAGCGCCGCCTCGCAGCTGCTGGTGGAGTGGTTCGTGTGGAAGCCCAACCACCCGGAGCGGGAGACGCTGGCCCGCCTGGGCCGGGACGCCACCTTCCGCTACGGGGAGCAGGCAGCCAAGAACAACCTGCAGGGCCGGCTGCACCTGGAGAGCCCGGCGGCCGGCGTCTTCCGGCTCTTCGTGCAGAACGTGGCGGTGCAGGACAGCGGCACCTACAGCTGCCGCGTGGAGGAGTGGCTGCCCAGCCCCAGCGGCGTGTGGTACAAGCGGGCCGAGGACACCGCCGGGCAGACGGCCCTGGTGGTCGCGCGCCCAGGTGAGCTCCCGGCCCCGCCCGCCCGTGCCCCGCCTCAGGGGTGACCGTCTGCGCGCTCCGTCAGGTGCATCAGTTCACCGGTCGCGTTTCAGTGCAGGGACCTTGCAGCTCGCAGCGGCTCCCAGCATCGCCGCAACACGGTCCTCCCCGTGCTCTGCCCGTCTGGCTCTGGCTGGGGGCGGGGGGTGCAGTGTGCTAGCAGGGGCGCCCCCGGGCCCTCGCTCCCAGGGCGCCGACTAGTTTTCCAGGGCTGCGGTCAGGTGCCGCCACGCGGTGGCCGTCCACAGGCCTGGAGGCAGCAGCTGGGCGGAGCCAACCAGCCGGAGCCTGTGGGTTTTGAGTGGAAAAGAATCCGGTCGCCAGTTTTGAGTAGCAGAAGAGGGGGTGGCCGGGGGCGTGTGCTCGCTTCCCAGCCACCTTATTGGTGCCGGGGACTCGTCTGCTTTGCTCGTCTTGCTGCTTCTGAAGCGCCCCAGCGGGTGTCATCACCAGGGGTGACTCGGGCCCCCCATGTAGACACGTAATTCAAGCCGAGAGGTGCGGGGCTCTGGGGTCCGCAGTGGTCACTCGTCCGTGCGGGAGTGGTCATTTTGCCCCCCCCTCCCCGTCTCCCATGTCCCTGATGGGGTTGCTGCTGCCACTGGACACTGCCACGTGTGTTCACGGCTCAGGGCGAGCTGTTTACCCTGGTGGGCTGCTGGGCACCACGGCTCTGTCAGCCCCACTCAGCCTGGGGCTCAGTGGGGGACGGGGCGTACCCCCAGGATGGAGCTGCAGCATCGTCTGCACCCCCACTTCGCCCGAGCTGGGGGGGAGGCCGCCTCTGCTCTCAGCAAGGTGTGTTTCCCCGAAGCTTTGCTGTTCTCTTGCTTACCTTCCCCTGGAGACCGCCGCTGGTCCTGCCCAAAGGCAGATGTGTAGACATGTGCCGCTGAGCACCCTTCTCCCCTGACGCCACCCGTTCTGCTGATCCCCGGCCTCCGTCCCTCAGGCAGAGTAGGGGAGACGCGTGTGGGGAGCCGGCCACTTTATGTTCAAGCCCCGTGGTGGTGTGAGAGGGAGATTTGAGATTTTATTCAGGAGACTCTGGCGCTTGAGAGAAATGACCCACAGCTAGTGGCCTGGGCTGGAGTGGCCAGTGAGCATCTCTGCTGCCCTACTGTGTGCTCCCAACACACCCTTGGCCCTGGGACCCTCGGCTCCTTTCCAGCCAAATGAGCAGCCTCACCCTGTCTATCCCCCTCCCTCCCTCCTTCCATGCCCCCTTCCGCCTCCCTTAGCCCTCTTTCCTTCCCCCTTTCCTCCTCCCATCTCTCCCTCCTTACCTCCCTCCATCACCCCCTTCTTTTCCTCTCTGCTTATATAAGTTGATTGTGTTAATCACACCATATTTGAAAGCAGGGATGTATCTTAGCATCATTTTGAAAAGAAAAATTATAATCCCCTATAATTCCCCCACCTCCTTTCTCCCTCTCTGAGTGACGTCAGGATCTCACCATCTGATGTGACTTCCCCCCTCCCCACAGTATTCTTTTGTGAGTATCTTTCCGCATCACCCAGCATCTCTCCGCCATCCTCCTCGTTTCGTAGCATCCTCATGCATGAGCTTCAGATCGTCTGATGTCTGAGCAGGACGTGCAGAAGGCTTGAACCGACGGGACCCTGAGCACAGTGTTAAGGAAAAGCCTGACTGTGGTAATGCTTAGGGTCAACCCCAGCCAACCCCAGTCTGAAGGACACACAGCCTCTTGTCCTCGCGAGAGTGCGGTTGCTCAGGTCAGCAGCTGTGTTTGCTCCGTGCAGTTGGACAAGAGGGAAACTCACCTCTTTGCACAGGTCAGGGGCAGTGCTGGTGACACTGGAGCCCAACGGGGTGACACGAGGACCTTCCTTCTGACACCTGGAAAGGGCGAGAAGAGTAAAGTCAGATGAGGGAGGTAGCTCACTCTGCCTTACAAGGGGGCAGACACAGGGAACCGAACTGATGGAAGGTCGTGTTAATGGGAGCAGGATCGCGGGAGGTGAAATTAGCTGCATTAAAAAAAGGCAAACACAACCTGAGTCATTACAGCAGGTGCTTAAGGGGGGGCAGAACAGGTGGTGAGTGTGCCCTGGAGGAAAGTGGAGGGAGCAGCGATGGGGAGAGGGTCTTTGGGGGCAGCGGGTCCTTTCTGAGTCCTGTGCCAGGTGGACTCATGGCATCCTTGGATTGGCCCCTCTTGGGGACTCTCAGCCTGTGCTGCTGGACTCCAGAGGAGAAGGAGCACCCAGGACCCCCCTCTGCCTCTCTGCCGGCCTTAGGGGTTACCGGGCAGCGCCCTGGACGCCTGTGGTCAAGAGTGTTCAATGGTCACTTCTGAATTGATTTTATGTTCTTGGCTTGGGACTTTCTGCAGCCCCCCCCCGCCTCCCTGTCTATCCTTCTTCCCCTGCACCCCAGGGCAGAGGACCCACCCAGGTCCGTGTGGTCACAGCCCAGCACCTGTTTCCGATCCAGGTGAATTTCTGAGCTTCCAGTGGCTAAGAAATGGGGATGGCGCTGCTATTCACCCCTACAGGGTGTCAGTACCGCTCCCCCCAGCTCCCATCAGCAGCCCCGCCTGCAGCTTCCTCAGCGAGCAGGTGCTGGCTCGAGCCGTGTGCCCAGTGCGGTCTCGTGCTCTGGGAGGTGCTTCCCTCCCCGCTTGCTGCTCTGCATCGAGCACCAGCCGAGCCTCTGCAGCTGGCACCTCGTCTTCCGCGTCCTGAGTATTAACGGCACCTCTTAGTGACCAGAAGAATTAAAATCACCCCCCTCTATCCCTCGTCCCCAGACGCCGCCCTGCAGGTGGACACGGTGGTCCCCAACACCACGGTGCCCGAGAAGGCCGCCTTCCAGCTGGACTGCAGCATCGTGTCCCGCTCGAGCCGGGACTCCCAATTCGCCGTGGCCTGGTTCTCCCTGAGGACTAAGGTGGGTGGGAGAAAGGGCCGCTCTGGCCTGGAAGAGCTGGAGGAGGAAGAAGAGGAGGAGGAGGAGGAGGAGGGGATGCTGGACGAAGAGGAAGAGGAAACAGACCCCATGGAGCGGACGATGCTGCTGAGCGTGGGCCACGACGGCGTCTTCGGCTCAGAGGGCAGCGCCTGGGAGGGCCGGCTTCGCTTCCAGAGGCTCTCGTCACTGCTGCACAGGCTCACGGTCCTGCAGGCCAGCCCCGGGGACACGGGCAACTACTCCTGCCGCGTGGAGGAGTGGCTGCCCGGCCCGCAGGGCACGTGGTACCGGCTGACGGAGGAGGAGTCAGTGCCCGTTGGCGTCCGCGTTCTGGACACAGGTGAGCGGCCCAGTCGGCGGAGGGAGAGGCCGCATTTGGGCGCATGGTGCTGGGGATCAGCTCGGGGCTTGCTGGGGGCTTGGTGAGCGGTTTCCTCCCCTGTAGGATGTGACATCCTGGTTCATGGGATTGAAACCTGATCGCCCGGGCAAAGATCGGAAGTGAGGGGGAGAGGGATAAAGTTGGGGGAAGGGTGGGTACAAGAGATGGTTCATGGGTGACAGGGTCATGGGGGAACCTCTCAGGTGGACAGTGATGTAAAATACACATGTACAAACAGTCTGGAAAAGTGAATTTTTAAAGAATTCACGAGTACGAATTAAAGTGATGACACCTCATTTGATCTTCCTGGCAATCCCGATGCTCCACCAAGCTCTGTTGTAGTGTTTCAGCTTCTGTTCATCGTTCGGTTGCGTCATCACGCAAGGACGTTGTCAGCTGTGGCTCTGTTCCTCTTTAGACTATCCTGCCTCTTTTCAGTCCATTAGCAAAGGCTTCCGACTCATAGAAGTGAGAGGGTGGGGTCTGAAGGCTTCATTGATATACTTTCCAGTGTCTTTGAGTTGATCTCATTTTGGAGGGTGACCTGGAGGTCAGATGGGTTTTGTATGGTTGTCTGGGAGGACAGCCGAGGATAGTGATGTTACAGGGGTTCTAGGGACAGGGGAGCTTGCCATTGCTGCAGAATGTTCCAGAACTCTGAGATAGTAGAGTATGAAAGGACTTAATAAACAAAGTGGAGGAGATACCTGCTGGTCTTAATTATGTGTCCTAACAAGGAACTCTTTTGGTGGCCTCTGTCAAGATGTGGACTGTCAGGCTGAAAGGGGCATCTGTTCTAGCAGAATCAGCCTCTAATGCAGAAAGGAAAATGTTGCTAGAATTGCCAGCTTTTTCGATGAAGATACTTGACCAGAGCTTTGTGACTTGCGGTTGGGTGTTTCAGTCGCTCTTGCTTTGCTCTGCTCACCCTGTTTGCAATGCATCAGGTTGAATCATGAGGTTGAGATATAATAGGTCAACACTTTCATATGCTCTAGAAACCTAATAGGTATAAATATAAAGTTTCTTAATAACAGGGAAGGTGGTGGGTGAACCCCAGGGAATACCAAGATGTGAAATATATGTTTTGTGTGTGAAATATATATATATAGATATATAGATATATATATTTATTAATAACATGATCGCAGCAGCTGTGCCATGAAAGGCGGCAGAGAAAGTCCTCTGTTGTACCCAGACCCCCCGGACACAGCACCGAACGAGCTCGTGTCCACAAGCGCACGGGGACGTGTCTAGACCACACCCTCTCTGCCCACTGTGCTGGTCCCTGTGTGCTGAGCCCCAAAGAGCCGAGACTGTCCAGCACCGGATTTTACAGGGATAATGTCCACTCTGGAGGCCGGGCTCCTGCTGGGTTCTTAGGAGCCAGAGCGCAGCCATCCACCAGGGCGGGGAGCCTGGAGTCACCCCGCCCCCCCATGTCCGGAGAGCACGTTGTGTTCCTTGTGGCCACCGACGCCCTGTGGTCATCTGCAGGTGGCCTCAGTGCCCTTGGGGTTGATGATGGCCATGAAATGGGCGTCGTTTCTGGCCAAGCTGCTCTCGGGAGCTGTGAGGGCAAGAAGGTTTGCCTCGCGGAGCAGGGCTCCTCGGGCAGAATCCAGCACAGAGGGAAACATGTCACAGAACCAGCACAAAGACGAGGCCACCCGAGTCGGCGTCTTTGCCGCGGTGGCTGCATTTGGTCACAGTCGTAAACTGCATCTTGTCCCATGACTTTCCCAGCAGCCATAGTGGTCACCACGGGGCCGGGGCGCTGCTGTCTGTGACCCGAGGGAGGGGCTGGGGGAGGCGCTGCTGTGTGGGAGGGAACCCAGGGCCAGGTCCCCACCGTTAGCTGTAGCAGGGGAGGAGCACAGGGTGGCGGGGTGTCGCCGGGTGACTTCCCTTGCGTTGGGGGCGGTCTTGGGGACAGAGGCTCAGCTCCTCAGCGTCTCTGTCTTGTCTCCCTCTGCTCCTTCCCAGGCTCCACCCTGCAGTCTGTCATCTGCTCCAACGATGCCCTCTTCTACTTCGTCTTCTTCTACCCCTTCCCCATCTTCGGCATCCTGATCATCACCATCCTGCTCGTGCGCTTCAAGAGCCGGAGCTCCAGCAAGAACTCCGACGGCAAGAACGGGGTGCCGCTGCTCTGGATCAAAGAGCCGCACCTCAACTACTCCCCGACTTGCCTGGAGCCCCCCGTGCTCAGCATCCACCCGGGAGCCATAGACTAAGGGCCTCGGTGGACGTCGGCCTCGGAGACTCTCCTTTGCTGCCCCTGCTGTGACGGGACAGCAGACGGCCCCCGGCCCGCCGTGCTGGGGGCGACTAACTTGAGAAGCGAGCAGAGCCCACCAGGCCCGGCCAGACGGCCGCAGGACGGGCCTCGCGGGTGGACTGTTCCCAAGGGGATGCCGTCACCTGCAGCATTAGGTTTTCCGGTTTGTTTTTGGTCTTGTGGTGAGTACCCCGGGGCCGTCGTCTCCTCGGTCTCCGTAGTCTCTGCAGGGAGCTGTCCCGGGGGTTCTGGTTCTTTGGACTGGACTTTTCAAACCCCTGTGGTCGACCCTCTTTGGAGTCCCTCCTTTGGTGGGAGCACCTCGCTTGCGATGGATGGCAAAAGGAGGCGCGAACGTCCCCGCCAAGGAACCTGGACGTTTCGTTTTGACACGTGACCACGCCGCCCGGGCATCACAGCCCACGCAAACGTTTTTTTTACTTTCGTAGCAAGACTTGGAAACCATGTGGCACGTGGGCCCCGCCTGTAGCTTCTCTCTGCCCTCAGCTGGACTGGTTGGAACCACGTCCCAGTCACGAGGGAGGCGCTGAGTGTTGCTGCAAAGAGCTCTGTGCATCTGAGAATCCCTGATCTGCTCCCCAGGAGAGCTGGGGCCCGGCCAGCCGATCTGTCAGGCGGCCTGGAAACAGTGTCATCTCAATTTTGCCAAAAAGAAGAAAACTTTCTTGGAAAATAAGCCCAAAGCTACAAACAGCACACACTTTCCAGGAGGAAGAGGCGGGGGCTGCTCTTAGCAGGTGCAGCATCTCAGACGGCTGAGCCGGCCAATGAAGGGAGGTAGTTGCCCGCCTGGCGCCTTCAGCCACCCCAGGCTCCCGTGGCTCTGAGGGGGGGCGTCTCTTTAAGGTGCTGTGGCAGCCTCTGGGGGGGCAGCGGCCAGGGGATGCCCCTGAGCTGGCCGACAGCTGCGTTTCTTGAGTGTGATGGCCAGGGGTAGGGGTAGGGGTGGGGGTTCCCCAGAGCCTGAGATTGCAGGAGGAGAGCTATAACAGTCACCTCCCTGGAGGTATGGAAAGTGGGTTTTCCTTCTTCCAGATAGATTTTTCTAGAAAGACGCTGGTGTCTGCTCGGTCTCATGTCCTCTCCTCTCGCTGCCCTCGGCCCAGGGGAGGCCCCGTGCAGGCCTCTGCGGCCCTGCGGGTGCGCCTGGTCTGCGTGAAGAGTGAGCGCGTCCGCTGTCCGCATCCGTGTCCTTCCCTCGCCCACGTCTCGCTCGGGGCTGTGGCCATGGTCCCTGGGGAGGGGTTTTCATTCCACTCGCAGCCCCACAAGGGCCCTTGCTCCCCTCTCGTTCACACGCGCGTGCGAGACCCGCAGCTGCCCTGGGCCGTGGACGGACTCCACGGACACGTGTCTGTCCTGGGTTCCCGGATGTCCTGGCCA
>PVHY01032312.1:0-11968 GCA_004024945.1 Uropsilus gracilis
CAGTTCATCTGAGCTTGGGGGGGGCCCATTGGGCCTGTGCAGGGGGATGTGGTCTGTCCTCCTTGGGCAGCTTATGTGCCTGGTGAGCAGGGCCCAGGCCAGTACCTCGGAAAAGGGCCTGGATCCTCAGAGGCAAGGTAGTCTGGGGTGGGGGGAGCTGGTAGGAGAGCTGAGTGGGAGTAGAACCGGCCTGGGAGGCAAAGTCCACTTGGGGACAGGTGATGGTACCCCCTGAAATTCAGTTTCAGGCACATAAGGTAAGTCCTGAGTGGAACCCAAGAGAGGGAGTGGGGCTGAGGGGTCCAGTGTAGGGAGGTGGGGGGAAGATAGGAAGCCTCCTTTTCCATCCTCATAAGAGGTACCAGGTGCATTTTGATCCCCAAAAGTCCTTGGAGCAGTCTTTGTCGCCCCCCCAGGATAAGACAAGGAAAGGAGGCTTTTAGAGGCCTGGGAGACGCAGCCAGGCTGGGTGTGAACACAGCTGGCCACGCCCCCTGGGGACGCAGGATACCTTGAGAGTTAGGGGCGCAGAAGGTGGGGTGCTGGTGGATGGGACTCGGGGAGTGCCGCCCCCACCATCCCCCACTTCCGTTCAGCAGCTTCTGTGGCTCTCGGGCTCCAGCACCAGGTCCTGGGCGCCCCGGGAGCCCTCCCGGACCAGGACCAGGGCTGCAGAATCTCCAGGGGAGGCCATGGAAAGCGTCACTTGGAGTCAGGGTGCCCGCGCCAGGCCTGGGGCGTCTGCCTTGGAGGGATCCCCGTCCACCCAGAGGCTGCTCAGCCCGCCCCGACTCTGCTGGGCGGCTGTCAGGTAAAGCGGAGCGGTGAAGCCACCACAGGCTCCAAGCATGACAGATGGAACCCGTCAGGCGTGTGGGGCCCAGGCCGGGGCGGGGGGTGCAGGCACCTAAGGGGCTCTGGGCCTGGGGCTAGAGCATCCCTCCAGCTGCTCGTCATCTGTCCCCGTGTCAGCAGACATCCTAGCTGGGGGGAGGCAGCGGCTGGGGGCGGGGGGGCTGCCAGGGCAGGGTCTCTGTCCCCGCTGGCCTGCCACGCAACCCTGCTAATGGCCAAGCCCCCTGTGGAGTGGGGGGGCATGTGGGCACGTGATCCCAGACAGCACAGGCGACCGGGACGGGAGGCGAGAGCTTGTCCGGGCCTGTGCCTCCCAGCCCCACTGTGTGCTTGTCCGTCGGTCCAGCATCCACCCGGAGGGACTCAGCGCAGCATGAGCGACCGCTGCAGCTGGGGATGCCCCCAAGCGCAAGGCGGAGGCAGAGAGGCTGAGAACCAGGCTGAGGCAACCTGACCTGCGGTGTCCGGCTGGAGCTGGGACGGGAGTCAGGACTCGTTTCTAAGGGAAACTGTACTTGTCCTCTTTCTCATCTGCAGAAGCCTCAGCTGGCCGTTTTGTTTGTTTGTTTGTTAGTTTGTTTTGTTTTTGGAGACCAGGTCTCATTATGTTGCCTGGTTTGTCCTGATCCCGTGGACTCAAGGGATCCCCAGCCTCAGCCTCCCAGGTAGCTGGGATTACAGTTGCCCGCCACTGTGCCCAGCTGCTTTTTCAAGACCAGGCCTCGCTATGTTGCCCGGGGTAGTCTCGAACCCGCGAACTCAAGTGATCCCAGGCCTCTTGCCTCCCAGCGCTTGGACAACAGGCGTTACCACGCCCAGCTCAGCTGGTCATTCTGCCCTTTGCTGGGGAGGAGCCTTCATGTTTAAGGCGCTGACTCCGAGGTCCCAGGCACATAGCGGCAGCTGGCTGGGCCCGCGGGCCGTGGAGCCCTGCGGTGGCCGTGGGAGGCTGGCGGCAGCTTCCAGAGTGAGGATGGACATTCTCTCACCAGACCCCTCGCCCTCCTGGGACAGCTGGCTGTCTCGAACAGAAAAAGGTTTTCTATGGAAGTATTTGCAGGCACAAGGATGATATTGCCAGCAAGAGAAGCTGGGGCCACCACTTCACACTTGCAAAGATCCATTAGCCCAGAAAGCAGCTAGCTCCAGGCCAACAGCATGGCCTCTGCCTCTCCGGGCTCTGAGTAAGCCAGGACTGGCCCCTCCAGCCACGCCTGCCCGAAGCCTTGCTGCAAACACAGGATAGGTGCGAGCAGACCAGAGACAAGGCTCCTGGGGAATGTCCTCCCTTCTGGGCCCCGTCCACCCTCCTGGTCTGTAGGGAGGTGACCCTGTGGGGAGATGGGGGTCATTAGGGAGTACCAGAGCCCAAGCCCACGCATTGTCCCATGTCCTCTCACTCAACTGACTTTCTCATTCATTCACTTCATTCATTCACTTGAGAGGGACTTGTCTGCTCTCTGGAGGCACCGGGAGTGTGGTCTCCCAGGTGGGCTCCCCTCCCCCAAAGCAGGGCCGTCTCCTCCCCTATTAGGGTCCCTGGAGAAGAGGCAGTTGTCACAGCCAGAAGCAGCCCCTGTCTTGGAAAGGAGGGAGTGCAGACCCCAGCGACGGATGGCGCCTCCTCCACCTCCCCACCAACCTAGTTTCTCCAGTCCAGCTGGGAGGAGATCGAGGGGCCCTTCAGATGGACTCAGCAGGCCCAGTGGGCTGGGGCCCAGTCTCGCCAAGCTCAGCGTGGCAGTGGGGATTGGGAGGATGGCCACAGCCACCACCCAGTTTCCCGAGCCCTAGTCACATGTCACAAAGTCCCCAAGTGGAACAGACAGTGGGTTTGGGCTGGTGAGGGATCATAAACGTGGTCTCTCCCCCTCCATCTCCCTTTTCTCCTAGCCCCTTCATGACTGTAGATGACTACGCTCTAAGCGTCTCGAAGGCACCAGCCTTGTTCTCCACGTGTGTCCCTCTGAAGGGCCCACAGAGTATTTGACCAACACAGACACTCGGTAAACATTTCTAGAACAGCGTGAACTGGTTCATGACGTCACTCGTCACAGACGGCAGGGGAGTCCTGGGGGAATACCCAGCTGCTGGGCACCGGGAAGGCTGGGTTTGGTGCCAGCTGCTTGCATGACGAGGCGGGGACTCCAGCTACCTGGACACCAGAGATCCTGGGCCAGGAAGTTGCAGGGGAACATCTGTCCCTCTGTCTTTGGGAGAAGGGCTCAGGCCCAGCTGGCTGGCAGTCTAGAGGGAGTCCTGAGCTTGGAGATTGCCTTGCTCCTGCCTAGCAAAAACTCAGAGAAGCCATTAGATGCTGACATCTCGACAGAAGGAGAAACTTGGAGTTTAAAAAGAGAACCCGAGAACTCTCTGCCTAGGAAATTCAGAAAATGGAGCGCAGAAGGGAGGGTGGATGCAAACACGGCTTAGTGTTGGGACAAACTCAGCACTGACTTTCTCTTGGGTCACGGCTTCCCTGTGTGTAAGGAGAAGATGGACCGGATGTCCTCAAGTCCCATGAGACAGGGGACAGCCTGCTGTGTGAGGCTGTCCGGCCTCCTTCCCGCCATCCACTAATACCTTAGACAACCCATCACTCTTCCCCAAGGTGTGAACGCTTTCCAGGTGGTGCCAGTCACAGACCCAGGGCCCTAGCCGGGTTTTATGGGCTCTGGTGGGTGGTGAGGGGAGCAGTCCTGGGAGGATGGGAGCTGGCTGACTCTGGCCACGTTCTGGACTTGGGGTGTTAGTCAGAGGGAGGAGCCGGGCATGACTCATGCTGGAGGCCAACGGAGGCTCCCTGGTGAGCAGGGCATGGGTGAGGAGCTTGGGGCTGGGGTGGGAGCGCTGTGGGGCTTTTCCCCTTGTCTGTTTTGTTTCTGCAAGCTTCATAAAGTACAGTTTACATGCCCCCGAACCTCACATGTGGTCAGTGTAGAATTCAGTGACTAGCAGGTATTGGCAGAGTTGTGAGGCCATGCAATGCACACAATCTTGTCCTCACAGGCTGGAGCTTTCCTAGAGGCCGTGGCCAGGCCTGGTGACAGACTTGAGAAGTCTCCTTCTAGGCCAGGGGGGGAGCCACAGACTGTGGGTGGTGTAAGGGATGAAGGACCCAGTGAACTCTTGGAACATCTTGGGAGCTGTGTTGACTGAGAGCCAGAGACAAGGAGAGGGAGGAGGGGCCTTTGGGGGCAGTGTGCAAGGAGGGAAGTCACTGGGGAGGAGAAAGCAGACATAAGGCAGAAAGCTGCCAGGGAGGCAGGGCTGTCATGGGCCACAGGGGAAAGGAGGCAGGAGTGAGAGGGAGCAGAGAGGAAGGAGAGCAGGGAAGGGAGAGCTCTCTTTTGGGGAAAAGAACAAAGGGACAAGTCAGGACACAGGGGACTCAGGCAGCAAGATGGAGACGGAATGGGGAGATGCCCAGAAACCTGGTCACCTGTCTCCTTCACTCCTCCTCCGTGTCCAGGCCTGCCCACTTCAGTCGCCCTCCCACTGTCCATTGTCCATCGTTCCCCAACTCCATGGGCCTCATCCTAGCACTGCTGCCTCTCCCAGACCTCTCCAGGTCCTCTGAGAACCGTCTGCCCCTTCTCTACCGTGTCACATTGAAGGTGCAAATGACATGTCTGCCTGGAATGCATCACAGCTTCTCATTGTCCCCGGGAGGAAAACCTACCTCTTGGTTGGCAGCTTCTTCAGTGGCCCCAGCGGGTCTGCTGGTCTACCCCAGTTTGCCATACTCCAGACACACTGGCTTTCCCTCAGCAGGGCTGCACGATGCTCCCTCAATTCCCCCAGGTGCTCCCTCAGCTCTCTCAGGACTAACTTTCTCTCAGGTCCCCTGGCCCAGTTCACCAGCTCAGCCCCCTTCTTGACATCCCCTTTGCCTTCCGTCAAAGCACCGTGTGGGTGTACCTGTGTTCACAGTCCATTACCTTTTGCTAGACCCTCAGCTCCCTGACGGCGGGCTTCTGTCTGTTCTGCTCCCTGGGTTCCTCAGAGCCAGGCACTGTGAAGGTGTGAGGTGCAGGAGGATGGATCTTTAGCTTCAGCTTGTTCACAGTGAGACTGTAACCCACGACAGCACCGCTTTCCTCTTCCAACAAATGAGTCAGGATGAAATCGGGTAAGAAAGAAACAAAACAGGGCACTTAAGCTAAACTGACAAACAGGAACAGCTGACCCTTTAAACCCAGCTACTCCTTAGGTTTGTTCCAGCACGTGCCAGCAGTAGCAAGAACACCTTAAGAAGAGGCAAAAACAGATTTAATTCGTTCAAAGACAAAATAAACAAAAGTCACTGAGTGTACAACGAACCCCCTTTGATCATCTTACCAACCAGTTCAGTCTCTAATCCAAAAAACTGCATGTGGGTTCTTCAGCCATTTGCGTCCACAAGGTGGCAGCTGTGAAGCCAAATGAAGACACCAAGATGGTGTCATCAACCCTCCTCCAAAAAGCATAGCTCTGGTATTCTTTCAGCTTCAACTTGAAAGTGACCCGAAACCAGCAAGACTCACTCCATACAACAGCAGCAACCACTTCAGACATCTCACCAAAAAACCAGCAACACAGCAACTTTTCTTCAGGTCTCCAGACAACTCCCAAATGTCAATTTCAAAGCTAAAGCAAGGTTTCAAGTACCACGTATTCAGTTCAGCTCACACAGGTAACAAGTTTCTTCAACATGCTTTCCCAGACTCCTCACTGGCCCAGGCTGGGGATGGAAGCCCACAGCATGGCTTTCTTCCCTGTCCTGCTGCTGCACAGGCCTCCAGTCTCCCTGCACAGGTCTCTGCTCTCTCTCCTCCCTCTTTCTCTCTCTCCTCTCCTCCTTAAATCCCCTCACTTTACTCCTCTCATGAGAAGGCGTAGCTTCCCTTCTCCACCTCTCCACCCATCACAATGGCTGCCATCTTTTCTTTTCTTTTTTTTGAGACTAGGTCTCACTATGTTGCCTGGGGTACCATGGACTCAAGTGATCCCTAGCCTCAGCCTCCCAGGTAGCTGGGATTACAGGCACCCGCCATGGCGCCCAGTTGAATGGCTGCCATCTTCATGCAGCATTATCATGCTGGGGGCCACAGCCCCCCAGTTGCACCACAACTACCTGGTCAAGGGTGAATGGCTCTCTGCTGCCTTCTCCTCAGCTCTGGCTGGTTGTCCCACCCCTGGGAGGCCTGGGTTTCCTCCTAACTCTGGGTCACAGGAGAGTCCCAGGCCAAGATGTGCCCGCTTGGCTGGCTTACTCAGCTGGCAGAGGAGAGGGGCTGAAACCCAGTGTGGTTATCAGGGTAACCCTGTGCCTGGGGGTTGGGGGTACTGGGCATCAGCTCCGGCCATCCCGTCTGGGGGCACAGCCTTCATTTACTCACTGCCAGCCAGGCTCAGCTGTGATCTCTATCCCCAGGCCCCAGACAAGGCCACTCTTTGCTGCCCTGAGTGGCTTCTCTGCAGATGGCGTCTCCCATTGATGACTCCGAGCAAAGGGAATGAGACGCCCGCCTCACCCTGCTGCCTCAGCTCCCTCGTGAGCTCTGGGCCTTGAAGCCCATCTGCAAGGGATGTCTCAGTTCTTCCTTTGTTGTTGTGGAGGAGCTTGAGCTATTAGCACCAGGTGCTGAAAAATTAGAACTTATCATCCATCGCTATCTTCAAAGCAAGGTGGGGCAAGATGGTTTCAACTAATCCCAGATGTCCTGAAGGAATCTGGCCCCTGTCAAGTCCCCTCACCCTAGGCTGAGGCACAGTTCCCAGGGGAGGCCTCTCAGCTGCCCTGCACAGCAGGGGGTTTGCTCAGTTAAAACCACAGGAGTGAACTCAGCTACACCCAAGGGGAGCAACCTTTTCTGACTGATAATATATTAGTTGTTTCTTGCAATTTGACTGCGAGGCTCTAAGAATAGTATATTTTTTCTGGAAGCAGAGTTATAACAACCTAGAAAGCTTAATGAAGCGCTCCGGCTGCACTTTTTTTAATTGAGTTAGTAGCGGGAGAGTATTTTTAGAACTGAAGTGATTATTTCGTGTAATAGATACACGTCTGACTAGCCTCCAACCTCTATGTAGGGCAAAACACAGCTAAAGAGTTGACTTCACAAGTCTAAAAGTATGACTTGTTTTTACCTACGTCACACCGTCATCTCCGTTCTAGTCATTCATTATTGATGCCCTGCTTTCTTTCTTCCTAAGAACCGGGTGGGGTAGATTTGGAGACTATTCTTTAAGTGTTTTATAGATTCAGTGGGCATGTTTTTTTTTCTCTTCGGTTCTTCCTTTCCTGGTGAGGGTGAGCTCTAGGTATTGCTTGAAAATTTTTGGCGGGAGGTGGTATTCATGGCACTGGGGCATCTCTTAGAGGCGAACGCTTTGAGTAGCACTTTGAACAGGGAAAAAACACTTAAAGGTTTTCAACCTGAGGGAGCTGCAGGCTGAAAGCGAATGTCTCCCCTTGACTAAGACGATGAAGTGCGCTCTTACAGTGTCAAAGGGCAAATGACATGTCTTCCAATATAGGTCTGAGTGGGTTGGAGCTTCAAGATTCTAGTGAGACATACAAGTGGTCCGAGTGAAGCATTTAGAATTTTCGAGAAAGTTTTTTGTATACGAGTAGAATAAAGACGAGTTTGAGATTGGGAATTTGGAAAATACAGTTTGTAAATTATGGTGACGGCAAGTCCTGGTTAAGATCATTAAAATATTAATGTACAGATGATGAGAATCAGCTCACAGAAAGAGAGGGGCTGTGGGCTGGGCGTGGTGGCTTGCACCTGTAGTTCAAATGCTGGGAGACAAGAGGCCAGGTATCACTTGTGTTCAAGGGCTCGAGACTATCCTGCACAACATAGCGAGACCAGGTCTCGAAAAAGCAGCTGGGCACGGTGGTGGACACCTGCAATCCCAGCTACCTGGGAGGCTGAGGTTGGGGATCGTTTGAGTCTACAGGATTGGGATTACTCAGGGCAACATAGGGAGACCTAGTCTCAAAAAAAAGAAAAAAAGAGAGAGGGACTGACCACAGTAGAAAGTGGCCCGTCTGCACAGATTATCTCCAGGTCTGGCAAAGGGGTGGAGAAGGAACCCTGGCGGAAAGGCGGGGCGGGCATGATGAATGCTATTTAAGGAATTTTCCACAAGCTCCGATGCATCAGTGAGATCCACGCAGAGATATGGGACCGGGCAGGACTGTCCCTAGGGGCAGCATGTGAAGACAGCTCCTGGAGCTGGTCGCAGGCTCCGACAGAAGTCAAGTCGATTCTTGTTTGCTTTTTGATACTTGTGGTATCAGATGCTCCTGCTCTTTCATCTCACATTTCCCTGTTTGCCTTTTGAGCGTGTTTCAGGATTTCTCCGTCTCTCTTCCTCTGCCAAACACTGCCAATCGGGGGCTTCTTATAATCAGATACGATTTCCCCAGAATTGTATGTTTTCTCAATCCACCAGGGCCTGTTGAAGACCTGCTTGGCCTCGGGCCTTCCCTTCAGCTCCCACTACTCACTTAGCTCAGCTTCACGCAGGGGAGCGGAGAGGCGCTCACTTAAGGTCTAGCAGGCTCAGCAGCGACCCCGCTTTCTTCAGAAGAGCCAGACCACAGTCATCACGGTACCGCTCCAGGCCACCCGCTGCCCCACAGCCCACCGGCCATCATGGCCCCGGGGGCCACCGCAACACACTGACGGGCACAGTCCACCAGGGAGGTCCCCCCGCTGCAGGGGGCGGGGCGAATACCCCTGGCATACGTTTCTTTTCTTAAATTCGGGTTCTTTTTCGCTATGCAGCCTACTCATTACCAAAGCAAAAGAGGATGGAGGGAAAACATAGGTCCTGGTAAAACTATGCTGGTGTTTGAGGGATGCCTGCTTCCTGAGGAGGTGGCATCTTCCATCACTCCTGGCTTTCTCCTCTCCTCACTGGAATCTCTTTCCTCTTCACATGTCCCCTGTCTGCAGGGTTCCTCAGCAATTTGGATGTGAGCCACCAACTCTCTCTGAAGGGTGCTGCTTGCTCCTCAAGGCTGCCATGGCCCCTCCTCGCCTACGTTTTTTCCATGCCATTTTCTCCTTGGTAGGAATGCAGCTCGGGGAGCTGCTGCTTTTAATGAAAGCTGGGTCCCAGATCGTCTGTTTGCAGTGACCCCAGCTTATTGTACCAACTATAAATATTTTGGCTGTGAATCTGGTATAAATCAATGTTGTAGATTTGGTATTTAAACAAAAGCTTCATTGATCAAACCCCAGCTTACTTTTTTGTTGTTATTAAGAAATATGCCAAATGGAAGTGTTTGGGGGGGAGCTCATTCCTAGCTGGAAGCGGTGGTGGCGTGCTAGACAAGTGGATTTCGAATGAAATCTCATCAGGGTCTAGTTTGAGTGAATCTGATCTTAGAGATTTTCAGGATTGCTCTAGTTGAAATGAGCTAAAGTGAGCTTGTGTTTCTAAGAGTTTCTAAGAGCAATCTAATACTTGCTTATGAAAGAATTTCCCATCTGCCTTCCCAAATAAATTGGTGTACACAGAAGAAGAAATGGAAAGAATCCATATTTGCCAATGCAATATAACAAAATAATCTTTTGTTTAAAAAAAATAATAGATGTTAACTCCTGGCAAATCCTGTTTAGTTTAGATTTTACAGCCCTGTAGATGCTCTATGCTGCTGTTATTAACTTTGGTCTTTTTCTCCCACTAAGCCTGTATATATTCAGACCTGTATATAACAATATTGGTAGAAATACAAACAATGCTGATGGTGTATATACTGAATACACACTTTCACAATCTATTGGGTGAACAAAACAGGTTATAAAACAGTGCATCATTCTCCCATAAACTGCAGTCTTCACCTGATATGGTGAGTGGTGGGGTATATGATAGAAGAATAAAACATATATAATGGACTAAAAAATAAAACTGTACAGATAATGAGATGTTGCTTAAAGTAAATACAAGAGTATGTGTAGAACGGAATGGAAAGATGGGCAAATATTTATCAAACCCAGTGGCATCAATGATATAGCAAATTTTTTTTTCTTCATAATTTTCTCTATCCTGCTTCTAAAATCAGAAAAAGGCTACTGCCATATGCAAAATAAACCAAGAAAGTATTACACGAGAATTCCTGCAGGGAGACTGGGGTGAAGGAACACTTCTATCACCAATAAAAAAGAGGGATTTTTCCCTTTCAGGATCAACGATCAAGTGCATTTGTGCTGACTGATTTTATTATGAGTACACAGAACAAAACACAACTTATCTGAATTATTTCAAATAGTAAGACCATACTCATGTTACAAGTGTGTTTATTTTTTTCTCTTAAAATTCTTCATCAGTTCCATTGGTTAGAAACAAAGACCACACAGTTGAAGAGAGCAAGCTATAATTACTGTTTCTTCGTATACTTTTAAAATCCCTATCATTTTATTTAAAATCTAGACATAGTTTTGGTTGATGGTATTGGATTGCACCTTCTCAAAGATGGTGTCATTGGTCAGTGAATCTAGGAGTGACTTATCAGATTTAGAGAATTAGGAGCAGCCATAGATTTAGGTATTTTTTGGAACTCTTGATCAACACAAATATTTCACCATTATGCTGAAAAGATAGGACCCTTATAAACAACATTTTTGAACATTTGAACATTTTTGTTCTAGGGAAAGAATGGTACCAAAACAAAGCCAGGCGTGGTGGTGCACACCTGTAATCCAAGTGCTGGGAAGCAAGAGGACAGGGCTTGCTTGAGTTCGCAGGTTCGAGACTACCCTGGGCAGCATAGCAAGACCTGGTCTCGAGAAAACAGCCCAGCACAGTGGCAGGTGCCTGTAATCCCAGCTACCTGGGAGGCTGAGGCTGGGAATTGCTTGAGTCTTTGAGTTTGGGACTACCCTGGGCAACATAACAAGACCCAGCCTCAAACAAACAAAGAAAAAAATTAAGAGTGGTACCAAAACATGGTGTTGTAAACTAGTGAAAAAGCAAATGTGACATTCGTGGACTTTACAGAAGAGCCCTTCTAAGCACTTTACTAAATTCTCAACTTGATTTGTTTTTTTGAGATACATTAATTTCATGGCGTTTTACTTTCAGTGGGCTGTGGTCCCTGAGGGGGTCTTCTCTGCAGTGGTGACTATTTGAGTTGAGTTGGAAAACTTACCAACTGGGGATTTGACTTGCCTGCTGCCTTGGCCCAATGCTGGTGCTACCAGAGAGCACAGAGTCTGAAACCAGACAAGCTGTTGACATTTTGTTTCCATCCATTTCACAGTAGTTTCATCCATGGCTTCTGGGAGAACTGTTGGTGTATTGAGAATTGTCAGTCCCTTGTGTTAAGGAAGCCGCGTCACTGACTTTGATGTTTTTTGATTGAGATGTAATTCACATGCCAGAAAATCCACCTGTTTCAAGTGTGTGATTCAGTAGTTTTTAGTCTTTTCTCAAGGTGATGCAGCCATGACCACAAACTCCAGACCATTTTCATCACAATCTTCCCAAAACTCTATACCCATCAACAGTCACTACTCAGCTACCTCCCTTTGCCCCTGGTAACCATTACTCTATTTTCTGTTTCTGGAGTTTGCTTCTTCTGGACAATGCATTTAAATGAAATCATACAGTATGCGATCTTTTGTCTGTCTTCTGTAACAGTGCTTTCAAGGTCCATCAAGGCACTTCATTCATTCCTTTTATTGTTGATTATAGTTGGTTATAGTATCACGGATATACTACACTGAGTTCATCCACTCATCTGCCGATGAACGTTTGAGCTGGTTCGACTTTTCAGCTAATATGAACATTTGTGTGGGCACATTTCGTGTGGACAGTTGTTCCAGGTTCTCCAAGGTGCCTGGGTGTGAGCTGCTGGGTCACTGAGTCACACTAGGTTTAACCCTTTGAGGGACAGACAATCTATTTCCAAAATAGCTGAGCTAACCTTGGGTAGTTCACACATTCCATCACCCAGAGTGCTTTACTTTCTGAGTTTAGCCATCCCAGTGGGTGTACGGTGGCATCGGGTTATTATGAGCATTTTTCTAGTGATGAATGATGTTGAGCATCTTTTTATGTTCTTGTTGGACATTTATATGTCTCTTTTGGAGAAATGCTTATGACTATC
>PVHY01032313.1:0-11969 GCA_004024945.1 Uropsilus gracilis
GGCTCCTTTACGGAGGGTGTTGTCGGGGTGCACTGTAATACCTTAGACCTTAGTCTGCGCACTTGGCTCAGCTGAACGATGCCGGCACACGATACCTACGAAAGGGACGCGGCTGGAGTTGCCATGGGAACCTGCCCCTGAGTCCACGTGACCAAAGGGGGCGGTGAAGGATTCCGGGGAATGTGGAGGTTGGGCCGCTGCCGAAGCCCCACTGAACCCCGACAGCGCAGCCTAGAACTCGCAGAGCTGACTCCCCAGCCTTGGAAAGTTCCCCAGGACGGGCTCTAAAAGGAGCCCCAGCCTCCTGGTGCGCAGGCCTGTCCCGTCTCCTCCCCTGCTCTCTCGGTGAATTGTTTCACCGGCACCTGCCGCCTCACCCAGGGATTGGTTGGCTGCAGGTTTGGGGGCCGGAGGGTGCTGAGGGTTGGGGGGTTCTTCACTCGGGCGCAGGAAGGAATCCGTGTGGGCGAGTCAGCGATGGTGCTTTATGGTAGGTGGCCGTACACCCGTGAGAGTCAGCAGGTTGAGGGCATAGTTCCCCTGGGTCTCAAGGCTGCTGATGCAAGTGCTTGTTTAGCTGGAGGGAGCAGGGATTCACATATGGGGTCCTGACCGGGTTTTGATCAGTTTGTTTAATCAGAGGGGCAGGGGTTTACAGATGCTAATACAGACCTCCTCATCTCCTGTTTAATAACTAGTGGTGCCCATTGTGAGATAAACTGAAAAGGTTGGAGCTGTTTACTTCAGGAATGTGAAAGGCTGTTTTTCAGAAATGCTAGATGGGGCATTTAACCCCAAATGGGGCAAACTCCCTCTGGTGGCGGGTGGCTGCTACCTTTGTGCTCACATCCTGCTCTGTTTCTAGGGAACCTTCCTCCCAGTCTTAAGAGTAGTAGGGAGCTGTGGCTGTGATTTCCATAGAAAGGGGAGGTTCCGGGTTCCCTGTCCCACCCTAGGAAGTGTGGTGCTAGAAAAAACTGGGCAAATGACTTAGGAAGAAGACTAAGAGGCAGATGGAACAGTTGTTCCCGGGAGCTTTGGTTGTAAACTATTTTAACAATATTTCTTTTCTATTGCACACTGATTATATTAAAGTAGTTTTTTCTATTGAAGACCTTATGCACTAAGAATGTTCTGTCTTTATGCAGCAGATGGTGAGCCTATTTCGAGCCGCCAGGGTTGGGAACACTGGGATGCCCCTCGTTCTGCCTGCTAACAGAATTAATGTTGCTAACCTCATATTCCTCAGCGTCCATGCTTTACCACGTAGGTGGATGTAATGTGCACATAGGCCTACAGTCTGGGTGACCCTTTCTCTTTGACCTCTTTCACTTAGACTTTTGTTTGTGCCTTTTCTCCCCCATCCCCATAGCCCATTTGTCTCCATGGATGCTTAAAAGTTTGCTCCTCACTTAGGGTTGACTTCTTTGATGGTATTAAGCCAAGGAAAAGCTGAAGTTGCTGTTTTTTTATGGTGGATTGTAATATAACCATGACATAAACAGGACAGTGTGTCAGTATTAATTTCTTTGTTTTGTCTTTTCCCCCTAGTGGCCCTATTGATATTGCTAAAAATAAGAGACACTTACACAGTTAGGCTTTTGCACTTGTGGTTCTCTTTTTTTGAAGTGCCCACTATGTCACTCCATTTGGGTCATTCTCAACGAGTCATCGCAGACAGCCCTGGCTAGGCCACACTCTTTATAACAGAACCTCTGTGATCTTAATCTCTTTTCAGAACTTTTGTTCATAATTCCTGTTAGCACCACACATTCTTTCTACCAACATTCTTTATTTCCCCTTTGACCCTTTCTCTTGCCCTTCCCTCTTAACCTCAGAGACCTCACTCCTTTCTTAGAGCCCACCAGTTTTTATAAGCTTTTTGTTTTGTTGGCCCACCTGCTATGTAAACATTTGTCTTTGTCATTCTGACTTACCTTACTGCAAATGCCTCCCTCAAATTTCTTCAGTTTTGTTGTAAATGGTAATACTTTGTCTTTCCGGATGACTAGTTAGTGTTATGTTACCTGGAGAGAATACACCTTGATCCAGCCTTCTCTCAATGGGCACTTGGTAGCGTCTTTCTTTAGGTATAATTTGGCTATAAATATGTGAGCTGGGCATCTTCACATCTTTTCACACTTCTTTCTGGTGTTCGTGGATTGTGGGTACATGTCAGTACATTATTTCTTTCATTATGATGACATATATATATATATAAAACAGTTGCCATTTAAACCTTTAAACTATGATTTAAACTATGATTAATTTAAATTATTTAAATTAAGTTTTATGATTTAATGTCATTAACTACATGCACATTGTTGTATCACTGCCTACAGAGCCTTTTCATTTTCCCACAAAAACTACTCTTTTTTTTTTTTTTTTTGGCATGTGGAACCGCAGGCTCATGCTGCTCGGGGTACAACAGACTCAAGCAGTCCCCAGCCTCAGCTCCCCAGGTAGCTGGGCTCACAGGCGTGCGCCACCACGCCCAGCTATTTTTTTGGGACCAGGTCTCGCTATGTGTCCTCAGCAGGACTCAAACCATGATCCCTGGCCCCGGCCGTGGCTTCCTAGGCTGCCACCTACAGGCATGCACCACCATGCCTGGCCAAAAACTACTCCTTAATTCCTGACTCAACATCTCTCTCCTCTCACCACAACAGTCACTGTCTATGTTCTGTTTCTGAATTTGATTACTCTGGATACTCATATAAGTGGGATTTCTCTACATTTGTCCTTTAGTGCCTGGTTGTTATTTCACTTATTGTAATGACTCTTAAGTTTTCTGCAAGTTGTAGCATGTATCAGAATATCTTTCCTTGTTTAGGACTGAATATTACACTGTACATATGTATTTATTACAGTTTGTATATATGATATATAATATATTATTTTATATTTATTCATCATAGGGATGAATGGGTATATTTCCTGAACTAGAATTGCTGTATCAAATGTTATTTTTTACATTTGGATTTTAAGATTGCCATGCTGCTTTATAATGTAGCTGCACCAGGTTACATCCTCCCTTAAATGTCAGAATAATGTTGAAGTGCATAGAATTACCTCATTTTATTTTTCCATTTTCCCATGGATGGACATTGGCATTATGCCTGCCTTTGGCTATTATGATCAGTGCTGCTGTAAATATTTGTGTATAAGATATAGCTTGAACACCTATTTTCAGTATATCTAGGAGTGGAAATGTTGAAACATATGGTGGTACTAGCTTTAACTTTTTGGGGAAATGGCAAGACTTGTTAAGCATAGATAGCATAGTTTTGCATTTCCACAAACATTCTTAGTACTATTTATGTTTAATTTTCTGCCTTATAACCATTGGAATATGTGTGAAAGGGATTGTGATTAGTTTTCATTTGTATTTCCATAAAGACTAGAGTTGTTTCAAGTCTTTTCAGATGACTGTTGACTCTGTATGTGTGCTTTAGAGAAGAATCTGTGCAGGTACTTTGTCCATTTTTAAATTTGTTTTTCTTTATTGGTTGTAAAAGCTCATGGTGTATTATGATCAGAAGACTCTAACAGATTAAAATGTTGCCAAACGTAGCTGGGCACGGTGGGTGCTCATGCCTGTAAGCTTCAGCCTATGAAGCAGCTGGGGCTAGGGATCACGGTTCGAGTCCTGCCTGGGGCACGCAGTGAGACCTAATTCCAAAAAAATATGGCTGGAAGTGGTGGTGAGCACCTGTAATCCCAGCTACCTGGGAAGCTGAGGCTGGGGATTGCTTGAGTCTGTGGTACCCCAGGCAGGTGAACCTGTGGTCCCACAGGAGAAAATAGCGAGACCTAGTCTCAAAAAAAAAAAAAAAAAAAAATGTTGCCAAATGTGGCCCAGCTACCCAATGGCACAAGAGTTAAAACCCATGCCACCAGCTTCTGAGAAAAGAAGTAGTTTAATCTGAGGTTACCTGGCAGGAGACTGTCAAACTAATCTCCCAGAGGATGGGGCTTTGCCTGGTTTTTATGGGACTGAAGGATAAATACATAAAATGAAAAATGAATGAGTCTGAGTTGTGGTACTGCTGAGTCCTGGTGTAATGTGAGTTTGGATCCAGAACTCCAGCACTGAGTGCCCTTGATTGTGCATCCAATCCTGAGTTAGGCACTGTAGTCCTGTTTCCATGGCTATTTTGATCTAGTGAAAAGATGTCACATCAAGGACAACTAGCAGACTCTGGAGCATTCTGAATTAAACTGGGCAAGTTCTGAAATATTAGAGTTTTTTTCCTTCATTGTTCCCTTGTGGCAACCCCCCCCCCCCTGTTCTTCTTGCACAGTGAGCAGAAGCAAAGAAAGACCATCGGGACAGCAGCATTTCAGTTCTGTGCAGGTTTTTCCTTTCTGTGTGCTTTTGTCTTTCTGAAACACCTGATCTGCTGCCACACTTGATGTTATTTTCTTCTTAGTCAAGTGAATTCAGCATCTGTCTTTTAAAAAATAGTTTATTAATTGTTGCACAGTGAGACTTCTGGCTTTATAATTGGCCTAAACTGTCTTCAGAGCACATTGATTCAATAAAGTATGTTACTGCTCTCAGTGGCAGCACTGGAAGAAACCCATGGTGTTTCTATAAATTTAATGAAAAGTCAATTTATGCAATTATAGCAAGTCATTATGCTATTAGCTGCCAGGTATATTTGATGGTAAAATATGCACATGTATTTCAAGTAAGGAAAATACTATCTTTTTGAAGGCTTTCAAAAAAATTTTTGTTCTGAAATAAGTAGAACAAGAAGATGTCTCATAATTAGGAAAATTCTGAGTCTATTGACAACTTCAGCCATGAGTGAGGTATAGTTGGGTTTTTTTTTGGGGGGGGTGTTTGAATGGGGAAGATTGTTATATTTTTAGGTTTGGCTTTTTTGTATACCTACACCTTAAGATAGATAGATTTGCATTTTTACTTGACTATAATAAAAACATTGGCAATAAGAACTAGCTCCCATTCCTTGATTTTCCAGGTGATCATCACAATCAAAATGAACTGAAATTTATGAACAAATAGTAGCTATCATGGCTGGTACCTCTTTTCTACTTGGCTAATCAAAATGTTGTTCAGGCGTTAATGTCTTTGGGAAGCTTCTCCCTGCCCCTTTCTGGCCTGGTCTGTTTGCCCAGCAGATCTTTAGCTCCTGTAACCTGCACCTCCCCCCTCACATACACACAGAGAGAGACTGGGGACCCATGAAGGCAGTGCCACACCTTGAATCTTGTAACTTCTGCAGAACAGGTGTGAAGGACTAGTTAACTGCCTCTGAGGCTACATAGTTCTCAGTGAGCCCTCACATGTCTTAGAAGAGACCCCACTAAAGAGAATCTCCATAAGTTTGGGCAGTAGATTGAGCGCTCATCTCTGTATGGCACAGAACGCTCATTCATTCCTGGCCCCAACATCTTTGAAGTGCCTCCACTTCACACTTCATCCTGCCTGTCTCCTTTCACAATCTCCATGTTCTGTCTTCTTCATGAATGTCTCTACCGCTAACCCCACTCCACAGGCCCGGTCCCCTGGTTCTTTTATTTTCATGTCCTCATTGTCATATATTGAAAGAGCGTCTGACTGATGGTCCCCACTTACAGAGCTGGCATGCTCATATCTATCAAAGTCTCAATAGGTTTGGCTTCTTTCACCATCCAGTGTAGAATACTAGCTAACTTTGACTTTACGAGGTTTTGGGGCCTTTGTGGAGCAAGATGGTGTTGTTTCTGAGGCTGTTGATATCCAAAACTGGGTGTAATGGGGAACCTTGACATTCTTCAAGGGGAACTTTAAGCAAAAACTCAGATTTTTTGTCAGCAGTTAAATTTCCTGTTTTTTTCCTGTAAATCTCATTTGTTCCAGAAGTAATCCCTACACTGTCATGTTTCTGATAGAGCCTGAAGCTCTGCTAGGCAGAGTTGGCGTCTGGGTTGAGTGCAGAGTCTGTGTCAGGCACAGAGCCAGGGGCACCTGGGGTCTCCAGTCTTGCACTCTTGAAAGGGTCCTGGCCCTCTGAGCGCACGAAGACAAAGCATGCTCTTAGTGTAAGTGCATGAGTAGAACAAGTGTGCACTGAGAGAGGAGAAAGCATCAGATTCCCAGTAAATCCCAATTTGCACATCCCCTCAGTGGTAAAGGCCAAGCCAGACAGGATTGGCCCAAATCCAGGCAGCTGAGGCCCAAAGCTTGGCATAAGGCTTAGACACCTATTATTGCTGGGAGCCTCAGAAAGAAAGAGAGAAGCAGAAGAGGCCAGGCCTGTCTCTGGTGAAAAGAACAAAATCAAAGTACAAATCCAGATACTGGCTGCCACCGTCAACTTCCCTGCCAGTCCCTCCCTTGTCTCTTTCTAATGTCTCTTCTCAGCTTGTCTCCTCCAGGTCCCCCAAGTCACTGGTGCACGTCCAGAACCACCTCCATGTGCCTCTCTTGAGCCCACCTGTCTTTTGTGTTATGTGGCTTTGCCTCTACACCAAGTGGGGGTAGGGAACATGACAGCGTTCGTGGGGTAGCAGATCTTAGCACAACTGTCTGTGGTCAGAGTCACTAGGTGATGCCTTTATGCGCGCTCTTCATGGCCCTGTGTATCTGCACGAGGTCCAGGGTCTGTCACATCTGGGAGATTAAAACCTCACAGAGGTTCTCCCACACCGACCAAGAAAGTATTAGATGATTCAGTGATGACGTTGAAAGTGTATTTAGATGTGATACAGGTGTGGAGAGGTTTGGGGTTCACAGAACAGGGTCCTCCGGTGACCGCTGAGAAGGTTTCATGAGAGCTCTCCTTTCAGTGGCACGTGGGAGTTTCCCCACAAGGCAAGGACATTAGTTCTGTTAGAAAGGAGGCAGGTTTATTATGAAAAGGAAAAGGAAGAGAAGGCCACTTGCACAGACACAAGCAGGGAGAAAGAGCTGCCCCAAGGGCCCAGAGATCCAAGAGTAATGGTCTCCTGTCCCCTGATTGGGTCTGGGATTCAAAGTGTACAGCTGTTGATACTCTATCAGTTGGTGCTTTATGAGATTTCTTAATTGACTCACCTCAGGGCATGGTTTGGGGTTTACAGCAGTTTGAAGCTTGGACAGCTAGGGAGCTTGATTGGTTTGGCTGGACAGAATGCAAAGGACCTGAGGTTCTCACAGTGGTCCTCATCTTTCATAGTCCCTCCTGTGTTGATCCTCAGTCTGCGCCTCTGGAGACTTTCCTCTTCTATGTAGAGCTTGTAACAACTGTGTTAACCACTTCTGCTCCTACCTCCAGCTTCTGGGCTTGTGTAAGCCAGTCTCTGGTCTTGGGGTGCCTCCTTTCAAACGTCCTCCTCTCAGCCTCCATGGGAGGGTCACAGCAACAGAGAAGATGGACTCCAGCACTGGTTGCTTTGGATCTGATGAGTCAGGAGCACTTGCCCTGCTCTTTCAGGACATCTGCCTCCATCACTGGAGGTGGGACCTGGGAGAACTTGAGGGTGGCTCCCAAGAGGGTTGAGGGGCTCATCCCCTTCCCTGCAATAGTTAGCGGTTCTCCCAGTGGGCTTTGCTTTGAATTTTCTCACAGGTCTGCTTTCATTGTCCCAGATCACCAGTCTTCCTCTTGCCGTTGGCCGATATGTTACACAAACAGAGGTTCTCACTGTCAGAAAGTTCTGGTTCCTTAACCTCTTTGATGTCTGTCTGTCTCCTTTCAGCTCTACTCTTCAGTAATGTCTCCCTTTCTTTGATACTCTCTTTTCAGGGAAGTGCTCTACTTTACAAAAACTCCCTTGTGATTAGGGTGAGCACTAGTCTATTCCAACGACATGTAACTGCATTGTTGACCATTACAGAGGATTTCCCAGAGGTTTCTGGTGCTGAGAACCATGATGAAGCTTAGCTTCTCTCTGAGGTATTACCTGCTCTGACAGTTTCACACTGTCAGACAGTGCAGTGAGAAGGGAATTAGCCTCACGGAAGGGTCCATTCTCAACAACCTGACCCATCCTTGCCCCTCATCTCTCTAGTCCCTCTTATTCCACCTCCTGCTTACTTTTGATACCATTACAAGCCAGATCACAGGCTGTCCTAGCAACAGATCCTCATGAAAACCAGGGAGATGGAGCTTCCTATCTGCAGTGTAGGGAGAGAAGGGCAGGGCTACCCCTATTTCTTTCAGAGCAGAATAAACTGGCCCGGGTCTTCTGTTTATAGGCTCCTGCCTTGTGCTCTAGCCAGCCAGGGTCTGTTTCTCTCCTGGAGCTGGGTTATGACCCAGGTAACGTGTCACATTTTCATGCCCTTCAGGGTTGTTGCCAGTGAATTCCAGTTGTATCTCCTTCATTCATTTGCCTTAATTTCTATTCCGTGATTCAGCTACTCTCCTGATCTACCTCCTTAAGCTGTCTTGTCTCAAAGGCCCGGCACGGTGACACATGCCTGTAAGCAGCAGCCTAGGAAGCCGTGGAGGAGTCAGGGATTGTGGTTGAAGTCCCGCCAGGGCCACATAACAAAACCTAGTCCCCAAAAAATATAGCTGGGTGTGTGGTGTGCACCTGTAATCCCAGCTACCTGGGAAGCTGAGGTTGGAGATTGCTTGAGTCTGTGGTACCCTGGGCAACGTGAGCCTGCGGTTCCACAGGCAAAAATAGCGAGACCTAGTCTCAAAAAAAAGTTGTCTTGTTTCCAGCCTCTCCAAATACTATTGTTTCCACTAGTTTCCTGGCCCTACCACCATCTCACAGCCAGACACCATCCATCCTTATGCTGACTGGATTTCCATTTCAGTGCAGATGAGCAGTGAAGACATTAAGGCCTCCTGATGGTGACCCTTTGAGAGCTAAGTCTCCACCTGCTCTTCTTTTTGATGATGTTCTTTTTGCTAGCTTTCACCAGTTACAATATTCACCCATTTTCTAAGTACCTTCCCAAACACTGCACAAAATATTGAAATCTGTGTGACCTCCATCATGTGCAAATTTATCACTTCCTTGTGGAACAATGCTCACTGACTGGACTGGGTAATTTGCTTTCAAGGCGTACTGCCTTTTTGCTTACTGTGACCCACTAGCCATTAAAGCTGTTGCTTATTTTCCTTGCGTCCCCCCATCCACAGTTCCTCGAGCTCTCATCCCTCTCTATCACTTTCCTCCAATTAAATATCAACTGTGCTTTTTTTAGTAAGGTGGGGATTGTATGTTATTGGTTCCCATACTATTTCCAATCTAAAAGAAGTTCTGTCTGGCTGAAAAAACAGCCAGTGTCCTTTGGTGATGACGATTCTTTCCCCTTTTCAGACAAGGCTGCCATCTGGCTCTGAATTTGCACCTGTAAGTGTTTTGCTGTACCTGTAATGGAATTCTTAAGATTTTTTAAAAAACTTTGTAGCAGATACTTTTCACTTACTGCTGAGAATCGGGGAGGGAATTTCAATGGTGCTTTTTTTATGAGCTTTTCTTGACTGGCTCTAATAATGAAAGGGAATTCTGTCCATTGGGGAAAATTTAAACAGTAGAATAAGCTGTAATAACAATGTTCAATTGTATGATCTTTCACCAAAAGGTAAGTAGTTTTACAATTTAGCTTACTTTTTCTGTAGCTTTTCCCACTACTTTAAATTGTGAAATGGGACACTTATATATAGGGTAGACCGTATGAAGGTACAGTATGAGAATCAAAAGAGGAACTCCCATTAACCAGGTCAAGAAATATGTATCACATCGTATCATAATCTTGTTCCTGCATGAGTAATTACCATGTGTGACTATCATTATAATTACTTCCCTTTCCCTTCATCATAATTTATTACCTAAGTATGTATCACTAATGCATAGGTACAGCATGATTTTAATTTTTCTGGTACTTAAATTTAAATTACATCTTGTTTATTTTTCATGTTGACTCGACAATTCATGGGCAAGATTAAGCCACATTTTTAATGCAGGGAGAGCCTAATTATTTTCACTGCCGTATAACATTTGAATTGATGCAAAGTGGTAATTTTCCCATTCTGTTCTACATACATGTAAGGAGGAAAGAGCATTTTTTTTTTTTTTTGAGACTAGGTCTCACTATTTTTGCCCGTGGAACCACAGGCTCACATTGCCTGGGGTACCACAGACTCAAGCAGTCCCCAGCCTCAGCTTCCCAGGTAGCTGGAATTACAGGTGTGCACCACCATGTCCAGCTATTTTTTTTGGAACCAGGTCTCGCTACGTTGCCCCGAGCGGGACTCGAACCGCGATCCCTGGTTCCGACTGCAGCTTCCTAGGCTGCTGCTTACAGGCATGCATCACCATGCCTGGCCTAGAGAGCATATTTGGTTAATATTTACCTTCTGTGGTGGGAATTCTAGTTGTCATCATTTAACATTGTGATTTAAGTGTTTTCCAGGTCATTAATAAAAACTACTCAGAAAGAGTGTATCTATACAAAAAAGGAACAGAAACAAGAAAGCAAAGCACCACGGCAACACAGACACCAAGAAGTAACCACAACCTTGCAAAGTAATCTAAGAACCATGCTAAACAATACAAATGCCACAGTGGCCCACTGTACAGATCCAATCTGAATACAAACAACAGCAAGAAGAAAAACAACAGAAAGAAGAAAAATAAATATTCATGCTAACTCTTCTGGAAATAATTGACCACTCAAGAAGAGGCAATCCCCAGGACCCAAAAAACGATGACAAGAAGAAATGACATGTCTGTCAAAGAAGGAATTCAAACTCAGGATGACAAAGACAGTCAAAGAGTTAAGAGAAGAGCTCAAACTAGAAATTACAAAAATGCACGGAGAGTTAGAAATATACAAAAACGAATGCATTAAGGATAACACAAATGGGAAACTGAAGAGAATGAATCCCTAGAAAAGCAGAGTGTATCTAATTGCTGTATTTCATTTATGCGTCGACTGTCATTTATTTGACCATTCCCTGGGGTTTTCCCTTAGTCTTTTACTAGTTATCTGCTATAAAGAAGGTGCTGGTGAACATTTTTACACAAATTTTTATCTGCATTTGTAAGCATTTTTGTAGGCCACTTTCCCCAAATTAGAATTTCTTTTTCTGTTTAAAATAAAATACGAGCGTTTTAAATTCTGAGTTCTCTGCAGAAGGGTGGCCTGAATTTATTTTGTCAGGGATGAGTGAGTCAGAGTGCATGTTTCCTTCTCTCCTGCAAACGCTCTGAGCCTCCTATCCCGCTGCCTTGTTCCAGGCTCTGGACACAAACTCCCAGGTGCTGCGCTCACCACCCCATCACCCAGCCGCCCCCCTCTTTCTGGATCCCAGCCTCGGGGGCGCTTCCTGGCCCCTCCCAGTCTCCCCACAGCTCAGCGCTTCCCGGGATCCAGCCTGCTCCCCACGGGAAGCTTCACCCAGCCCCTTCGATCTCCCTCAGCCTTTCATTCGCCATCAGCTCTCATAACATCATAACATCAGCCTTCCAGGCTCGGTTCCCTTTCGCTCTCTGCGCTCTGCTGCCCGCCGGGCCCTTTCCCTGGACGCTCCGCGCGTCGCGTAGCCGCTTCCCGCGCACCCCCAGCCGCGGGGGGGCGCGTTCAGTCACCGACGTTTCTCCTGTGGCGGGGGCCTCCTTCCTGCCGGGCTCCCCTGTCAGCTGGCGTTTCTCACAGCAGTTTTCCCGCCACCCGCCCCACTCTGCAGGACGGCGCCCTCGGCCTGAGGAGCTTTCCTTTGAGGGGAGCCTCCTTCCCGCTCGCACTGCCGCGTCACCCGGCACTTCCGAGCGTGTCCACAGAGCGGCGCCATAGCTCCGCCTCCGCCGCCGACGTAGGGGCGTTGACAGACGGGCAAGGAGAGCTGCGGGCGACGTGGAGGCACTGGGAACCTGAGCGCCCTCCTGTGGTCCGGGGCGGCATCGTGGCAATCTCGGTCTTCAATGCCAGCTGCCGCCGCCCTGCACACGACGCCAGAGGCCTGGGATAAAATAAGACCCAATACCCACTTATTCAAGCCTTCAGGGGCTGCTGG
>PVHY01032314.1:0-11964 GCA_004024945.1 Uropsilus gracilis
CTTCCCCCCCATCCATGCACTGATTGAAGAATCAGGATGACTGTGGCTCCAATTCCTTTTTGAATGCGATGCACATGAAACATTAGCGCCAGGAGCACCGCACAAGGATCCCAGGCCTGGAAATAGGGCCACGTGACCCCCACAGTGCCCTGTCACAGCTCTGCCCACAGGACACGCGGTCAGATGTCCCAGCTGCACAGCGATTGCTCTTGCAATAGTCGCAGATTTAGAGAAAAGCTCTCGAGCATTGCATCTTCCCTGCGCCATGAGGGTTCCACGGCTGGAGGTGCCCATGGCTCCATAGAAGCCATCCTCGCGAGAACCCCCTCCCCCAGCACAGCCAGAACTGACACCGACAGTGTGGAACATCCCCCCCTCAGCCCTCCACGCTTCGCCCCTCCTATAGACACTCCAGGTGGCCCTCACACCTCTGCCATGACCTGCCATCCCGAAGGGTGCTCGTCTTTCCTCGACAGTCAGGATGAGCTGGGTGCTTCTGACTATTACAGGGCAACGCTTCCGGCAGTTCATGCTTCTACATGGGGTTACTGGTATTTCTTGCGCTCAGATCCATATTACCCATCTTTTGGGGGATGGTGAGGGGTAGGAGGGAATAGCAATCAACAGCCAGTGGCACATTGACGTGGCTCAGATCCATATTACCCATCTTTTGGGAGGTGGTGAGGGGTGGGGGGGGGACAGCAATCAAGAGCCAGCGGGACACTGACGTGGAAGGAGTCGAGAAACCATCTCAGTCAACCATGATGACCACGTCACCCAATCACGCCTCATCGGGGAGGACAGACCCCGGAGAGCGGCGGTGAGGACTCCACGCAGGGCCGAGGAACATACCATCCGGGCTTTCGACGCAGCCGAGGCGACACTGGCATCGTTCACTCAGGCCAAGCCTGCTTACAAATAAAAAAGAAGAACCTCAGAGTTCAGCTGAAAAAGACCTTTCATGTGCTGCCAGGCCTCTCCCCGGCCCACCCCCGCCTCTGTGGCAAAGGACAATACCTATGTTTATCTGGCTTCTAAGAAGGGGCTATTAAAATAGTTGAGGATTTTCCCCTCCTAAGCCTGGCACGCCGGCTCCCCGGGGCCGCGCGGCCACAAGCGCTGAAGTGCAAAGACGGCACACAATTATGGCTTTGACAAACACAGGCATCTTCCCTGAGGTTGGAAGTCACCGCACTTGAAAGGCTGACTTTCTTCAAACTTCCAGGAACCAAGTGGCCCGAAGCCCGTCTATTTAAAGGTCAGCCCAACCCCGCTGTGCTCGGAGGGCGGCCGTGGATGCGGGCTGTTCCTCGGCCCCTCTCCACCGCCACCACAGCAGCCAGGCTGTGTCCCCTCCACAGGGAGGAGGAGCGCCCCCAGAGACAAGACCGAGCCAGGGAGAGACCGGGTGCCCCCTGGCCGCCAGCCGCGCCCGCTGGGGCCAGGGCAGTGGGTGCCCGGGGTGGATGGGTGAACGCCTCTTGGCTGACCCAGGAAGCAGCGATCGCATCTTGGAGCTGAGCCAAGATCCTAATCTTCAAGGACATGATGGTCCCTTGTGTCCTTTCTAGTTGCACTCTCTGGGCCCATGGAGGGGTGGGGGGGGTGCCCGGAGGAGCCCCGATACGGCAACCTCGTTCCCCGCCATGGACAGAACCTCCTGAAAGCACCTTACCCTCAGCCGGTGGTCTCCCATCCAGCCCAGCTCTGCATCTACTTTATTCCGTGAGCCTGCTGGCTATGTGTTTAACTCTCCCGCTGATGGCTGAGTCCGGGGTTGCCATGTCTGGAAAACACACCACTGACAGAGCACTTACAAAGTGCACAGGGTCCTAGGGGTAGGCAGGCAGCACAGGGCACCAGCCCGTCACCCCTCATTCACACAGTCAGGGACAGTAAAGGAGATAAACCTTACAGAACCGACATATCCTACAAGCAATGGGTGCTAACGTCAGGCACCCAGGCGGGCTTCCTGAAGGAGGTGGCATTTGAATGTTGCCTTCAGTGAGACACAAGAGAAAAGGGAAAGCAACCCAAGAACAAAGAAAGATGTGAGACCCCAAAAGAACCAGGCGGGTGACAATAACCAACAAGACTGACACCCCAGGTGAGTGAAGGCAACCGGGAGGACCTGGGAACGTCTTCACAGTCTCTGTGCAGGGAGCACGGGTTCTGTGACAGTCACCGCACATCAGCCCCCAGCCAAGCTACTCTGGTCTGCAAAACAGTGCTGAGAAACAGAGCCCGTGAGTGCAGGGTGCACACGAAAAGCCACCCATTGGGACGGAGGGTCAATAACCAGGTTTGGGGCAAAGGGGATTGCCAGGACATCTGGAACCCAGCGAGGATAGACAGCCTACAAGGGCCTCCCCAGCCTCTTCATTCTGCTGACTTTCACACAGGGAAGGCTGTTCCTGGGGGAGGGAGGAAAGGAGGGAGAGAGGGAGGGAGGGAACAGAAGGGGAGGAGGATGGTCGGCACACACCAGGACCGTGATTCAGGGTCAACCTTTCCAAGTGTTGCATTAGCCTGAGAAGACTTTGAAACCAAAACCAACAACACACAACCACCAGGAAGCTCTGGCACAGAATCTCCAAGCCAAAACACCCTCAGAAGGGACCTGGGAAAGAAGCTTGGTTACCAGCCAGTGTCTTGGGGTGCGTGCCCCAGAAACAGATCCTAGAAGGAAAGTCTCGCTGACGCGTTTACTGGTGAGTCTGTTGGGGAGAAAGGGAATGAGGAGAGAGGCAGGGAGGACACGAACCTAGCTCAACTTCAGCTCGTCTGACCGGGAGCTCCCGCAGTCACCCCGTGGGAAGCCAGGGGGCTGGCCTTTTACAGCTGGGGGCAGGGTGTAGTGAGCCACTTCCTGTATGAGGCAGCCAGTCTCCAGAGAGGGGGTACATGAGCTTCAGCAGCCCACATTTCAGCAGCTGGGGGTGAGTGTGCGGGTCCAGTCAAGGAGAAGGGGGGGGGGTGCGATAGGGGGAGCTACCGCCAATGTCCACAACAATTAGTCATAATTAAATGACTGAGAGATGACCGGAAACGACGGCAGCCCCCATTAATTAACATTTCCGGCAGAGGCTAAGTCAGAGACGGGGCCTATGCTGAATCAGCCTTGGATTGAGAGGCTGGGAAAGCACCAAATGACAGAGCCGACACCTCACGGCTGTCCAAGGAAGGCCATTGGGGAGGGCTACACCTCTTCTCTGCTCCTCTCTCCCAAAGGAGGTGGCCCGAGGAGCCAACTGCATGCAGCGTGAATAATCCAGCAGGATAAGTTACGTCCAATGTGTAGACTGCTCAAGAGCTCACACATCATTGATCTGCCACCAAGTATAGTGCCTGACAGATGATTTCGGTTACCTAAAAGCTGACCTTCCTTAGCATGACCCTCACACGTGGCTCCCAGCAGGGAGGAGGACACTCTCTTTTTTGAGGGAGGTTTTTTCTCATCACAAGATAGCAGATCAGCCATTTTTGCTGCCTCCACATGTCCACCCACAGGCTGTGGAATAGTATGCAGCTGTATAAAAGGAACGATGCAGCCATGCTGGATGAAACTTGCAAAGTGGAAGCAGTCAAGCACCGAGACCACACATACTGAGTCTCCTTACAGGGAATATCCAGAAGGGACAAATCCACAGAAACACAAAGGAGATGAGTGGTTTCCTAGAGCTGATGGAGCTGGGGAGGGGTGTAGCTCATGGCTACAGGGCTTCTTGTGGAGATCATAAAAATACTTTCACGAAGATTCCAGTACTGCCGGCAGAGCCCAAAAAATATACGAAAATGACTGAAATGCACAATTTGACCAGGCGGCTCGTAGAGCGTGGGAATCAGATCTGTTGTGATTATGAAAGAAGAAATGAGAGGAAGAGCTTTGCTGTCATATGACAGTAACACCACCCACCACGGAGCCCATCCTCAGTGCACAGGTGCCAGGGGGACCTCCCGTGACAGCGTGCCACGTCTGAACTCAGAACACAGAGGCCTGTGCCCAAATGCATGCCCTAAAACAGGGGAGACCCTGCCTTCTGCAAGCCAAGCAGCCTTCAGACGGTTACCCCAGCCCCGGCCCCAAGCCCCAAGCTGCAGGATCTACCACCACCAGAGGAGCTGCGAGGCTAAGAGCCAGGAACTCTTATTTTGTCTCCTGCCCTGAGCGATTCCTAAACAGAGGGAGTTAAATATTTATAAAGCAGTCACTGTTTGTTTAATGTTCAATCTGTAGGCGCGCAGCCTGATGGGGGGAAATGCAGAAGTGACAGCTGATTATACAACAGGAGGCGCGGGGCGCGGGCGCCTGACACGGGCCGGCCTGGCCTCCCTCGGCTCCGTGTGTGGGGGTGCAGGCTGGGAGAGGCCTCCGTGCTGAGGCTCCCCGTCCTCACCCTCCAACAAGGCAGCCCCTTCCATCCACAGTCACAGATCTGCCGGCTCAGGACAAGCGGAGAATGTTTTCTGCGCAAGTGGGGGGCTGTAGGGAGACCCCGCGCACAGAAGGGAGCTGCAGATGCAGACAGCGGGTGTGAGCACACATGCAAGGAGGAGGGGCCTGCCTGGTCTCCCCAGAACTCACCGCTCATGCTCATGCAGACACGCTGAGTGCCAGGCCTCACACCAGACCCGAAGGGTGAATGCTGTACAAGCCCTGACTCTGTTTCTCCCACAGTCAAGGCCCCCCTGCTTGGCGGCATAACGTAAGCTTGAAGGCACTGTCGGCTATACAAGGGGCCACCACCACCAGTCTCGCTTTGCCCTCAGGTGGCTGTGGCCACACACCATCCCAGCTACCTGCCCAGCTTTCCTCCCGCCCAGGCAGCCGTGGAGAGGAAGCGAGAGTGGGTGAGAGCATGCCCCCGCTGGTGCCCAGCCCAGGTGGCAAATGCCCAAGGGTCACCCCTGCACCGTGACCCCTAGGTCTCCTTTGGGAGCCTGGACACCGTGACAAGAGGCGGAGCCCAGGGCTGGTATGCGGCTGGCCCGGGAGCTCTGTGCCAGAAGCCCCATGCCGCCCTCCCCATTCTTTCTAGGAATTCCCACCCATCCTGTTTTCCCCAGCATGGGTCAGAAATACAGGCAGGGGAAGGGCCCAGCTGAGGAAGGACCAGAGGCCAGGCCCCCACCAGCAAGGCGCCCTCCCTGCTCCCAGGGCCTCCTTCCTCAGGGCCTCCCACGGGGGCACGCGGTGGGGCCGGCCAGCACAGGGGAAGGGGCAAGCCAGGCGCGTGCAGCGAAGGCTCGGGAAGAGAGGGCAGCAAAAGCGAGACCGGAGACACGGGCTGCGGGTGGAAGGTCGGGGAAAAGGCCACTTAAAAAAGGTCCAGTCCTTCAGAGCGAGGCCAGCAGTTGTAGGTGCTGGGGCGTCGGGCCGTCTCGTGGAAAGAGAAACAGACGCATGCATGTCAGATGGTTTTGCTCATAAAGCCATCGCCTGCGGTGATGGACGAGATGTGTAACAAGCCACAGTGGTAACAGCAAAGAAGGTTTGCCCGCCCCAAGAAACGTGAAGTTGTTGCTGTAAATCCAGGAACGAAGGCCAGGCTGATGGCAGGGCCCCTCAGCAAACGGTCACATCCTTCATGGCCCAGCACATGAAGGACCATCTTGCAAGAGGCCGGACTGGGCTCGCTTAATTTTCCCAGACCGACCCTCCCTCCACCCCCCTTCCTCCCTCCCTCCACCTCCCTTCCTCCCTCTCTCCCCACCTCACTCCCTCCCTCCCCTCCCATTTCCCAGGGTAGTCCCAACCCCACAGACTCAAGTGATCCCCAGCCTCAGCCTTCCAGGTAGCTGGGATTACAGGCACCCACCCCCGCACCCAGCTGCTTTCAGACCAGGTCTTACTATGTTGCCTGGGGTTGTCTCGAACCTGAGAATTCAAGCAATCTCTGGCCTCTTGCCTCCCAGCACTTAGATTATAGGTGCATGCCACCAAGCCCAGCTTCTTTTTTTTTAAATTAAATTCTTAAATAGTTTCCTTTTGGTTTGCCCAGAGGGTCAACATCTCTTCGGGGGTCTTGTCCATGCCAGCTTCGCCCCTTCCCTTAGAGCCCGTGGCTGTGGCAATACCTACACCTGCCCTCTTGGTCCCATCACAAGTGCTACAGGTGTGCACCCACCAGGTAAGGACGCGCGTGTCCCCCTAGCTCACCACACACCGTAACCCACCAACATGCCAGCTGCCCACCTCTCCCGCTGCCAGGTCAGTGGAAAAGACAGCAACTGCGAAAAGGACAGAAAAGCCTGAGTTTCGTGACAGCTGCGTTTTCACGAACCACCAAGAGCCAGCGATGCTCTCTGGCCCCGACTGGAGGTGCAAATTGCGGTTCTTGCAAACAGCGCGCTGATGATTCAACATCTGGGACTTTTGCTTTCCGTATTTTAAAGCAGGACGAAAGTGTGTCATCGGCACTTCCTATGGAATAGAAGCGCCATCGAGTTTCATTAAAAAAAAAAAAAGCCCTCTTTTAATAGCATTTTTGCCCCAAGCGACGCAGGGCTCTCCTGCCAGCAGTTCCCTTCCATGCTCCGTATGCATCGTGTGCTATCTGGTCCACGCCGCCGCTCATGGAGGCCTGTGGCCACGTGGAGAACAGCCCTGTGGGAGCCTCGCTATCAACGGGGGGCAGCTAACGAGTGTAGACCAGGTGCCAAGAAACACCGTCCTCAGCCTGCAGGTGAATGAGTTCCTTGCACACGCACACCTGCCCAGAAGACAGGCCCTAGATGAGCCTGATGCACACATGCGGTGGACACAGGGAGATGGCGTGGTTCGCTAATGGCCATGCAAGTCAAGGGCAGAACGCTGAACTCGGGGCCCCCGGACCGCGGGGAGACCCGAGTCTCCCTGGTTGGCTACGGAGGGAGTGGCAGCAGCAACCCGGCCAGCGTGGAGGTCAGCGAGCGTTGCTCGGTGCAAGCCCTGCGCTGACGGCTGTTTGCAGGACCTGGCCATCAGCGGGCGACTTACCGCCACTGGACGTGGGTGGGCTGGGCGCTGGCGTGCCCGTGGGTCTGCTTGTGCTAGGATGACTTGCGCCTTCCTGAGCAATCTGTCTGCGGAAGCCCAGCCAGGGACCGGCCACTTTTCTGGGGCTGGCACGCCGGGGGCAGAGCGAGAAATGAGGCTGGGCGGAGGGCGAAGGGTGGATATGGCCGGCCATATCCTCCAGCGATGCTTTTCCATGTCCTGTGAGTGACCAGTGGCCGCCCCGGACCAGCGAGAGTTTCCGAGGCTGCTGCTGCGGTGCCCAAGGCAGGGGAGGGGTCAGAAGCCCGGGAGCTGGGGGGCTCCCAGGGGAGGTGGGCACTTTCTTTCGACTTTCTGGAGACCCACGGATGGGTCAGCCCGGACTCTGAACAGAGCAGGCCCAGTAGGGATGCAAACCCCCCAGCTCCAGGTCAGAGAGTCCTCCAGGGAGAACAGGAGCGGGCACCCCAGTGCCAGGTTCTTGGTCTCACGGCTGTTCCTTGGGCCTGTTCCTTGGGCTGTTCCTTGGGCCCTCGACAGTCGCCGAGAGCTGACAGCTAGGACAGGGGCCCCCTCGGACGACGCTGCAAAGGAGGGAGAAACCAGGGAGAAACCGTCTCCCTCCTGGAACCTTGAGCAGCTGACAAAGCTGGTCGGGAAACGCTCCTCCAGATGGAGAGCGGCGAGGCGCAGCTTTGCCACCGCCATCTCTGCAGGGTGCCAGAGTCACTCCCTGCTTCTCACAGTGACCACCAGGGAGGCAGGTCCAGCTCCCTGGCCGCTGCGAGGCAGCCCGGAGACCAGGTGAGATGAGGGCTGCTCGGAGGAGGCGCAGACGATGTCCCGGGACCAACCTGCTGCCAGCGGGCGGGGGTGCCAGCGGGTGGGGGTGCCAGCGGGCGGGGGTGCCAGCGGGCACTCGGCACACTCTTCCCAGGAGCCAGAGCCAGGCGGACGCTGCTTCCTATGACCTCACCGTTCGCTGTGCCCAGGAGCTGGGGCCACAGAGGCTCGGGGAGGTGACAGAGCCTACAAAACCCAGGCCACCGGCTCCACCATGGGAGGAGTGACGGGGTGGGGCAGGGATGTAGGTGGCCGCCACCTTCTGTCAGCAGGGCCTGGTGCTTTGGGAGCGCCAGGAAGAGCAGCCCCCGAGAAAGTGCCTGCCTCTCTGCAGGAGGCAGGACCGGAGACCCGCCAGCACCATCTTTCAGTGGTGGCGAGGGCTCCATCAGGGCAGGTACGTAGGGGCTAGCTGGACAGACAGCGGCCGGGTGGCCATAGCTCCCCTCAGGGGCGGCTGGGCACCCGTGGCCAAGTCACTCCTTCAGCATCTGCCGGGGGGCGCCAGCAACGACCAGGGCAAGGCTGGACCACCAGGAGCTCCTGACTCAAGCTATGTGAGCAGGTCTGCCCATTCCCAGGTGGACACACCATCCTCTGCCAAGCGAGGACAGTGGTAAAAGCAAAGCATCAACCATGAGGTCACCGGTGAGGACCTACTATGTGCAGGTGCTGTGCGGGGATGAAGAGCACCCAGTTCCGGATGGCTAATGCGTGCAGCACGGGGGGGGGAGGGGTCAAGGGCACGTGATAGGGCAGAACATGCCTGGGGGAACGAAGCCACAGCAGATGGCGGACATATTCCCACGGACCATGGAAGACGCCGATCGGAGATGACCAATGGCCCCTGTGCTCACACAGCGAGTGAGAAGCTAGCTACTCCCTTCCCGGGGGCCCAGCTCAGCGCCCCACACTCTGATACCGTGGGAACCCCTCCACCAGGAAGGTCAGGACTTGCCCTGCCGCCTCCAACGCCTCCATCCAGACCCGGCCAGGGCACCCCGTCTGTGTCCGCTCTAGGTCCCCATTGGCTGAGCTCCACGCTGGGGGCGCTGCCCACCCCGGATGCAGCCACAAAGAACCGGGCTTTGATAGCAGAGATGAAAGGCGGGGTGGCGGGGGGCACGGGGTCCACACACCAGCAGCAGCTTTCATCAGGAAAACCCGAAATTACCCACCCTCACACGCAGCCTTTCATCTCCTCCCGGGCCAGCGGAGGCTGCTTATTAGAGAAGTTGCCTTATGCACCATGGCCCCGGTGGGGGGGGTGCGGGGGGGGGGTATGGGGAAGGTGGCGGGGCCCCTGCCAGGGTCACCCTCAGAATCACGGCATGCCCGGAAACGCAGGCTCCGCTTGCTCTGTCCATCACACTGCCAGAGAGGAAGTGGTCCATGCCAGGAGCCACCTCGGCACGGGGAGGGTGCTGCCACCCCCAGCCATGCCCAGAGCTGCCAGGAGCGCCACCCCACACACAGCTCTGGGCCTGCCAAGCTCAGCGGCCGGAGGACTGGCTGCCTCTGATTCCGCCTTCTTTCTCTTCTCCAGCAAGGCTACAACTGAGAACTCTTCCCAAAGGCGCTGACACGGAGCTTCCACAGCCAAGAAGGCCTGCCCCGAAGCCAGAGACGGCCGCCAAATGCCCCCCTCAGAGAGAGGACAGAGACGCTGCCATCTCCTTTGCTGCAGGGAGGACCTGCACCTTGCTGCACCATGATGCTCTCTGCACTCACTGTTCCTCTCCTGGTCCAACGTCCACATCCCACTCATGAGGGTGAGCCCCTCCCCAAGGCCCCTTTTGTGGTCTTTGAATATTCAGGCCCAAGCGTGACACCTCGTCTGGAGGGGCTGCTTCGCAAACGTGGCTGAGCAGGTAGGTGGATGAATAGGCAGCGGGTGAGAGGGAGGGTCCATGGGTGGGTGAGTGGATAAAGAGATGGGAGGGTCACCAACTAACTGGGTGTACAGGTGGGTGGGTGGGCAATTAAGTGGCTGGATGGGTAGATAGATGGATAGATGGACGGATACCTGGGTGGGGGGCGCCCAGTTCCAAAAAGGAGCTCATGCAATGTGTGATCTTCCAGGCCTGGTTTTTTCACCGAACAGGTTTGTGCCATTCATCCAGGTTTTAGATAGAGCAACACTGTATTCCTTTGAGTGGCCAAATAATATTCCACCGTGCCATGTATATGTATAGAGAGACCTATTATGGTTTGTTTTGTTGGGTTTTTTTTTTTTTGAGACTAGTTCTTGCTATTTTTGCCCGTGGAACCACAGGCTCTCGTTGCTTGGGGTACCACAGACTCAAGCCATCCCCAGCCTCAGCTTCCCAGGCAGCTGGGATTACAGGCGCGCACCACCACACCCAGCTATTTTTTTGGAACAAGGTCTCGCTACGGGCTCCAGGCTCGAACCGTGATCCCTAACCCCGGCCACTTCACAGGCTGAAGCTTACAGGCACGAGCCACCGTGCCTGGCCTAGACAGACCTATTATGGAAAGTATGCTCCATAACAAAACCGCCACCATCTGTTATAAATAATATACATTACGTATAACTAAACTTAATATATAATGTAATATGCTTAATACATCACATGTAACTATTTAATACATACCGTATATACAATGCACACATTTCAATGTGTGTGTGTGTGTGTGTATATATATACACACATATAGAATTTCCCACTTCTCATTGCGTTTACCCGCTCATTTCATCCACTAACAGGTGTGCGGGATGCCTGCCCTTCTCTCACGAGAAGTGCTGCTGCTATGGATATGAACATCTGCATGACTACATGACTCCATTCTCTCAGACGCTCCCGGGAGTGCATCGCTGGGTCACGCAGTAGTTGCGCACTAACTTCGTGGGGAGCCGCCATGCTGGTTTTCAAAGACCGTGCCATGTTGGAGCTCCACCAGCAAACGCTCCAACGCGCGGCATTGTCCGTTGCTGTCTTTCCTTTTTCTTTTTCTTTTTTTTTTTTTTGAGACTAGGTCTTGCTATTTTTGCCGCAGGCTCTCGTTGCCCAGGGTACCACAGACTCAAGCAATCCCCAGCCTCAGCTTCCCAGGTAGCTGGGATTACAGGCGCGCACCACCACACCCGGCTATTTTTTTGGAACTAGGTCTCGCTACGGGCCCCAGGCGGGACTCAAACCGCGATCCCTAGCCCCGGCCGCTTCATAGGCTGAAGCTTACAGGCACGAGCCACCGTGCCCGGCTTTTCTTTTTTCTTCCACCACAGCCACACCAGCAGGAACGCGAGTTGGATTTGCATCACCCTGAAGACCAGGAGCGTGTGCACCTTTTCAGGGGCAGCTGCAGATCTGCTCTGAGGAAAGGCTCGCAAGCCGTCGTCTGCCCATGTTTCAACGAGGCAGTGGAATCCTCTGTCAAGGTGTCCTCTGCCGGTTCTGAGCCTGGACGTGGCAACCACACGGCCTCCCCACCCGTGCTCTGCTCCGTGCGGGGCCCATGGGCGGCGGGGGCCGGCCGCAGGACCCGGGCAGCGGCCCCAGAGCAGACGCACAGCCCCGTGAGCGCCGAGGCCTGCCCCGCGAGAGGCGGCAGGCGGCTCTGGAGAACGTCAGGGAGAACGAAGACATGATGGAAACAGGCTGGGAAGCGGAGCTGTGGGAAGCCAGGGGCGCAGCGAGTAGAGACGGCTGCACGGGCTGCGGAGGTGAGGCCGGTGGGCACCAGCTGTTTTCCATTTCCACAGCAGCCAGAGGAGGAAGCGTGCCCCATGGGGGGCGAGCAGGAGGAAGCGCTTCCGGCCTGGTCAGCTTTATGAGCCTGAACCCGGCGGGGTCTGCCAGCACCTGGTATGGGACAGAGACCACCCGGGCAGGACACGGGCCTCATCGCAGCAGCAGGCCGGGCCCAAGTGCTGCCATCCCCCAGCAAACACCTTCAGGCGCCCTGGATCTGCCCCGGTTACCAGGCCCAGTGTCCATCTGAGCCTTCAGGGCTCACAGCGGGCGACGGAGTGGAAGACATCCCCAGACTGTCCCAGGTGCAGAAGGGGAGGCTGGGGTCGAGGTGGACACGCAGAGGATACGCCTGACCCTGCAGGGGCCTTGGCGGACAGAGACTCTGGGGAAGCACCCCACACCAGCAGGCAGCATGAGCATGGTGCC
>PVHY01032315.1:0-11962 GCA_004024945.1 Uropsilus gracilis
GAGATGTCAAGGTCAGCCTTGCCCAAGTTCGGCATGCCGGGCTTCAAAGCAGAGGGCCCAGAAGTGGATGTGAACCTGCCCAAGGCTGACCTTGACATCTCCGGCCCCAAGGTGGACGTTGAAGGTCCCGATGTGAATATTGAAGGTCCTGATGCAAAACTGAAGGGGCCCAAGTTCAAGATGCCTGAGATGAATATCAAGGCCCCCAAGATCTCCATGCCTGACCTTGACTTACACCTGAAAGGCCCCAAAGTAAAGGGGGATGTGGACGTTTCCCTGCCAAAGGTGGAGGGTGACCTCAAGGGCCCTGAGATTGACATCAAAGGCCCCAAAGTGGACATTGATGTCCCAGATGTGGATGCCCATGGCCCAGACTGGCATCTGAAGATGCCCAAAGTGAAAATGCCCAAGTTCGGCATGCCGGGCTTCAAAGCAGAGGGCCCAGAAGTGGACGTGAACCTCCCGAAAGCTGACCTTAGCATCTCCGGCCCCAAGGTGGACATAGACACTCCTGACCTTGACATTCATGGTCCTGAAGGGAAACTGAAGGGCCCCAAGTTTAAAATGCCTGACCTGCACCTCAAGGCCCCCAAGATCGCCATGCCTGAAGTCGATCTGAATCTGAAGGGCCCAAAGATGAAGGGTGATGTGGATGTTTCCCTGCCAAAGATGGAAGGTGACCTCAAAGGCCCTGAGATTGACATCAAAGCCCCAGATGTGGACGTCCATGGCCCTGACTGGCACCTGAAGATGCCCAAGATGAAGATGCCCAAGTTCGGCATGCCAGGATTCAAAGCAGAAGGCCCAGAAGTGGATGTGAACCTGCCCAAGGCTGACCTTGACATCACCGGCCCCAAGGTGGACATTGAAGGTCCTGATGTGAATATTGAAGGTCCTGATGCAAAGTTGAAGGGGCCCAAGTTCAAGATGCCCGAGATGAACATCAAGGCCCCCAAGATCTCCATGCCTGACCTTGATTTGCACCTGAAAGGTCCTAAGGTGAAGGGGGATGTGGATGTTTCTCTGCCAAAGATGGAAGGTGACCTCAAGGGCCCTGAGATTGACATCAAAGGCCCCAAAGTGGACATTGACTGTCCTGATGTTAACATTGAAGGTCCAGAAGGAAAACTGAAGGGCCCCAAATTTAAGATGCCTGAGATGCACATAAAGGCTCCCAAGATGCCAGACCTCGACTTACACCTGAAAGGGCCAAAGGTCAAGGGAGATGTGGACCTTTCACTACCTAAGATAGAAGGTGATCTCAAAGGTCCAGAAGTGGACATTGAAGTTCCTGAAGGTCATCTCAAAGGTCCCAAATTCAAGATGCCTGATGTCCATTTCAAAACCCCACAAATTTCCATGAGTGACATTGATTTGAACTTGAAAGGCCCTAAGATCAAAGGCGATATGGACATCTCTGGTCCTAAATTGGAAGGAGATCTGAAAGGCCCCAAGGTGGACATAGACACTCCTGACCTTGACATTCATGGTCCCGAAGGGAAACTGAAGGGCCCCAAGTTTAAAATGCCTGACCTGCACCTCAAGGCCCCCAAGATCGCCATGCCTGAAGTCGACCTGAATCTGAAGGGCCCGAAGATGAAGGGTGATGTGGACGTTTCCCTGCCAAAGATGGAAGGTGACCTCAAGGGCCCTGAGATTGACATCAAGGGCCCCAAAGTGGACATTGATGTTCCAGATGTAGACATCCATGGCCCAGACTGGCACCTGAAGATGCCTAAAGTGAAAATGCCCAAGTTCGGCATGCCAGGCTTCAAAGCAGACGGCCCAGAAGTGGACGTGAACCTGCCCAAGGCTGACCTTGACATCTCCGGCCCCAAGGTGGACATTGAAGTCCCTGATGTGAACATCGAAGGTCCTGATGCAAAGCTGAAGGGGCCCAAGTTCAAGATGCCCGAGATAAACATCAAGGCCCCCAAGATCTCCATGCCTGATGTTGACCTAGAATTGAAAGGACCCAAAATAAAGGGAGATTTTGATGTTTCTGTCCCCAAGCTGGAAGGTACTTTCAAAGGCCCAGAAGTGGACCTTAAAGGTCCAGGTCTGGATTTTGAGGGCCCTGATGCCAAACTCAGTGGCCCGAATTTGAAGATGCCATCACTGGATGTGTCTTTACCTAAAGTGACCGCTCCCGATGTTGACTTGCATCTCAAGGCACCCAAAATCGGAATTTCTGGTCCCAAGTTAGAAGGTGGTGAACTGGACTTCAAGGGACCCAAAGTTGATGTAGATGCTCCAGGCTTAGATGTGCACATGGAGAGCCCAGATATGAACATTGAGGGGCCGGATGTTAAAATGCCTAAATTGAAAAAACCCAAGTTTGGATTTGGGGCCAAAAGCCCCAAGGCTGACATCAAGTCGCCATCGCTGGAAGTGACTGTTCCAGAGGCAGAGCTCAGTGTTGAGGCTCCCGACATCAGCGTTGGTGGCAAGGGCAAGAAAAGTAAGTTTAAGATGCCCAAAATTCACATGAGTGGTCCTAAGATGAAGACCAAAAAGCAGGGCTTTGATTTGAATGTTCCTGGGGGTGAACTTGATGCCAGCCTGCAGGGTCCTGAGGTAGACGTCAACCTCACAGGGCCGGACGCTGCACTTAAAGTCGACATGAAATCCCCCAAAACCAAAAAACCTATGTTTGGAAAGATGTACTTTCCAGATGTAGAATTTGACATTAAATCACCTAAATTTAAAGCAGAGGTTCCCCTCCCTAACCCCAAATTGGAGGGTGAAATCCATGCTCCCGATCTGGATGTTTCTATGCCAGGGATTAATGTCGAAGGTCCTGATGTCAAGCTAAAGGCCCCCAAGTTCAAGATGCCAGATGTGGAAGTCTCGGGGCCCAAAATAGAGGGGGACTTGAAGGGCCCCAGGGTGCAGGCGAACTTGGATGCACCTGGCATCAACATCGAAGGCCCAGATGCTAAAATCAAAACACAGTCGTTTGGCATCTCTGCCCCTCAAGTCTCCATGCCCGAAGTGAATGTGAACTTGAAAGGCCCAAAGATAAAGGGGGATGTCCCCAGCGTGGGACTGGAAGGGCCTGATGTAGATCTGCAAGGTTCAGAGTCGAAAATCAAGTTCCCCAAGTTTTCGATGCCCAAGATTGGTGTCCCCGGCCTGAAAATGGAGGCTGGAGGTGCCGACGTCCAGCTGCCCTCTCTCGAAGGAGGCTTAAGCACCCCTGACATGACACTCGAAGGGCCTGATGTGTCTCTGAAAGGGCCAAAGGTTGACCTACCTTCCGTGAACCTCTCTATGCCCAAAATCTCGGGGCCTGACCTTGACCTGAACTTGAAAGGACCAAGTTTGAAGGGCGATCTGGATGCCTCTGTTCCTAGCCTGAAGGTTCAGGCCCCAGGGCTCGACCTCAGAGGTGCCGGTGGGAAGGTAAAGTTGCCGGGAATGGACGTCACCACGTCATCGGTGAATGTCACCGTGCCAGAGGTGACCCTGAAGGGACCGGGCCTGCAGGGAGATCTGGCTGTCTCTGGGGATGTCAAATGCCCCAAAGTGTCAGTTGGTACCCCCAATCTAAGCTTGGAGGCCTGTGAAGGGGGCATCAAACTTCCTCAGATGAAGCTGCCGCAGTTCGGCATCTCCACCTCCGGGTCCGACGTGGATGTCAGCATCCAGGGGCCACAGGTTGCTGGAGAGCTCAAGGGGTCAGGCCTGAGCCTGAAAGGGCCTCAGATCTCAACCCCAGGTGTGGACTTGAGCTTGGAAGGACCAAAAGGGAAAGGGAGCTTTGGGGCCACCGGTGAGATGAAAGGCCTATCGGTGGGTGGGGGCCTGGATGGAAGTCTCCAGATGCCTGGGGTGAAGGCCTCTGGTGGCCGCGTGGAGCTGCCAGGTGTGAATGTGAAAGTCCCATCAGGGCAGATCTCCGGGCCTGAAATCAAAGGTGAGCTGAAAGGGTCAGGAATAGGTTTCCACGGGGCTGCGCCTGACGTCAGCGTGAAGGGGCCTTCGTTCAGCACTGCCTCTCCGGAGTCCGGCTTCGGTGTCAGCTTGAAGGGCCCCCAAATCAAAGGAGGTGTGGACATGTCCGGGGGCATCAGCACTCCAGACATCAGCCTGGGGGAAGGGCATATGGGCGTCAAAAGTGCCGGGATCGAGTGGAAAGGACCTGAGGTCAGTGTGGACGCGCCCAAGATAGCTGGAGGGCTTCATTTCTCAGGACCAAAGGTGGAAGGCAGCGGGAAGGGCGGGCAGGTCGGACTCCAGGGGCCTGGGCTGAGCGTGTCTGGGCCTCAAGGTCACTTGGAAAGTGGATCTGGAAAAGTAACATTCCCCAAGATGAAGATCCCCAAATTCACCTTCTCAGGGCGCGAGCTGGTGGGCCGAGAAGTGGGGGTGGACGTTAACTTCCCAAGAGCGGAAGCCAGCATGCAAGTTAGCTCCGGAGAGGGCGAGTGGGACGAGTCGGACGGAAAACTCAAGAAGTCCAAAATCAAGATGCCCAAATTTAATTTTTCCAAAGCTAAAGGGAAGGGCGGGGTCACGGGCTCCCCGGAAGCCTCTATCTCGGGGTCCAAAGGGGACCTGAAGAGCTCCAAGGCCAGTCTCGGCTCTCTGGAAGGAGAGGTGGAGGCCGAAGCCTCATCTCCCAAAGGCAAATTTTCCTTTTTCAAGAGTAAGAAACCACGGCACCGCTCCAACTCCTTCAGCGATGAGCGGGAATTCTCTGCCCCTTCCACCCCGACCGGGACTTTGGAGTTTGAAGGTGGGGAAGTCAAAGGGAAACAGGGGAAGCTGAAATTTGGTACCTTTGGTGGATTGGGGTCAAAGAGCAAAGGTCATTATGAGGTCACCGGAAGCGATGAGGAGACCGGCAAGTTGCAAGGGAGTGGTGTGTCCCTGGCCTCCAAGACGTCCCACCTGTCATCCTCCAGCAACGACAGCGGGGCAAAGGTTGGCATCCAGCTGCCTGAGGTGGAGCTGTCGGTCTCCACAAAGAAAGAGTAGTGGGCTGTGAGCATGTACATATATATATATATACACACATAGATCCATCAACCTCGGGTGTGTTTGTATATAAACTGCAGAGAGAAACACACCGTCAGCCTCAGCAATAATGCAAAGATCTTGCCTCTCCCAGCAGCAGGCATGGAAAATCCAACGGCCTTTAGGCTCCAGGAACCTTCCGGAAAGGCGAAGTGTTCCCAGGGTGGAGGCCCAGGTGCAAGGTCAACAGTATTTGCCTTGAGATTTCAGTTTTTTGTTTTTGTTTTTTATTTTGCATTAAACTCTGAGAACTCTTGTTTACTGAGCAAGCTTTTGTGTTTATTATTCTCATTTTTACTGAACATTGTTAGTGTTGGGTAATGGAAACCCCCCTTTTTTTTTTCATTGTAATGACTTTTGGGGCTTTTGTTAGTCAGGGTGGGGGGGGGTTGAAGGGCGAGGGGCCAGCCCTCCCTTTCTCAGGAGTGGCTTTCCTCGGAGCAGCAGCCTCCAAGGAAGGCTGAGACTGCAGTGAGGGGGCCATAGGGCGCTTCCAGAGCTCTCTAGCATCGCATTTCTCCCCGGGGGTGGCGGTCCTAAGCCTGTTCAGTACTCACGGTGAGAGGGAATAGAATCTGTTTGCCGACCTTCCATTCTGTATTGTCGGAGAAACTTGTCTTTCAGACCGCCACGTTCCTGATTAGTTTGATTTCTTTTAACAAATGATACCATGATTAAGACATTTTCCAGCACTTTAAGGGCAAAATAATTGAGAATGTAAGAACATGGATGCTGTCAAAGGCAAATAAAGCTGTCTATTAACCCTGAATTCTTGTGCCTTTGCTTTCTGTTTTGGGGGGAGGAGCTTGGGGAGGGGAGCCCTGACAGTTCAGGCTGAATGCACCCCCCCCTCCCGCCCTGCGGGTTTCAGCAATCACTTTCAAGCTCTTTGCTCCTCTCATGGGGCTGGCTGCCCTGTTGCTAGCAATGTAGAGAGCATGGTTGGCTGGTGGGTGTTCCAAGTCCCACCCACTGACGCCTTCAATAAGAATACACATTCAGAAATGGCTGTGGGTGGGGTCTAGGGTGCATGAGGAAGCGAAGAAGAGGCTGCCTGTGGGGTAGAAGGGCCTGGCTGCCCAGTCTGCTCCTCACTTTGCCAGCCACCGTTGGTTTGCCTTGCCCCTCTCACCTCCCACCCCCAGGTAACAGCTCCAGCACCAGCTCCACAGTTCGGATCTCGCTGAGCCAGGGCTTCTTGCCCAGCATGAGCTCCGCCAACCCTGGCCTGGGTGGTGGACGTGCATCTGTGAGCTCCACCCATCCCCTGCCTTGGTTTCCTGTGTTCAGGGGCTTAAGAGAGCCAGGGAGCTCTTGGTTTCAGGAGGAGAGGGGGCCAGGCCCTGGATTCCCTGCTGCCTCTCTTGAGATGCTGGGCCTCCAGCGGCTTTTGTGAACTGGGCAAAGCATTTGCCTTTTTGAGCCTCAGTTTTCTCGCCTATAAAATGGGGTTAGGATCCATAGGGCCCAAGACTCTATCCCTGCCTTTTCTGCCTTGTGAGGGCACCATGTGGGAGGGGTCACATTCTTACCCCAGTGCTAGGGAGCCCACGAGGCCGGGAGGGAGGTCTGGAGCAGGACAGCCCCTCCACACACGCTCAGGAGTGCGGCACCTGCAGGTGACGCTGGCACCAGCCCCCTGTCCTGCCTGGGCCTGGGCACTTCCACAGTTGCTCTCACTCAGCTCCCCCTTGATCCTCCCTTAATTCTGAAATTCGGGTATGGGGTGGGACACTATGCTTGCTGATGGAGAGAGGGTGAGTGGGGGGGACAGAGAGGTGTCCTTGTGCACATGGCGCTACCCATTGGGCAGAACTACCCAGGCTGCCCAATAGGATGTGGACTCAATGTTTTTGGTTGGAGGAAGGGCTGTTGCACTCTCGGGGGCCCTGGTGCCCATCCATCCTGGTTTTTGTTTTTTTTTTTTTTGAGACTAGGTCTCGCTATGTTGCCCAGGGTAGTCCTGATTCCGTGGACTCAAGTGATCCCCAGCCTCAGCCTCCCAAGTAGCTGGGATTACAGGCACCCACTACCATGCCCAGCTACTTTTTTCGAGATCAGGTCTCACTATGTTGCCTGGGGTAGTTTCGAACCTGCAAACTCAAGCGATTCCGGGCTTCTTGCCTCCCAGCGCTTAGGTTACAGGCATGTGCCACCATGTCTGGCCATCCCGTATTTTTGAGCACCGTGTGGGTAGATAGCTGTCCCACCCCTTGCTCTCCCACCTCTGCTGACTTCTACCGACCAGATAATGGGATGGAGATGGGAGGTAGGAATGAATGGACATTTGCTCATGTAAAAGATACTTCTGGGCAGGGGGTGATGAGGATAGTGGTGGCTCTGGGGTGCTCAGGGTGAGATTTCATTGGCTGGGACAGTCAGAGGTGAGTGGAGGAGATGGACATTCAAACACTTCTCAGGCACTTCTCAGTCACCTTCTGTCCAAAGCATCTCCAAGCTGGAGACCCTGACCACCTTGGGCACCTTCTTGCAGTGGCCATTACCATGGAAAGGGCAGCGGGGAGGAGGTGCCAGGGGCTGGACTCGATGTGGGGGCCACCCCCACTGGTTGTCCTTCACCCAGAATGCTCTACTCTCTACCACCTGCTCTCTTGTGGCCTCCTCTCCCCGCCTGGCTCAGTCCTTGAGGGGGACAGTCCAGATTACTTCCCAAAGTCCAACAGGCCCCAGATCCTTGAGATCCTATGTGCCGAGGTCCTGCTTGCTGTGATGGAGGCAAGAGCCATAGCCGGAAGCCAGGCAAAGACCGAGCTGGACCCAAAGGGCCTGCCTCCAAGTGTGGGCGGGCAGTGTGATGCTGCGGGAAGTGCTGTGGCTAAGGGGACGTTCAGAAGACAATTACTTCACTTCTTGCTGAGCTGGTCAGTTTTACTTTTTTTCTCTGTGGAATTTTGTTCCTATAATTTTTTTTCATATCGTTTTTGATTTAGGTAATGTTGGTTCATGACACTACATGACTTGGGAACATAGTTTCAAACCAGATGCATGTTACCACTCTACATCCTCCCCACAGGCCCCATCACCCTCCACCAGAGTCCACTGGGCTCCTCCCAGCTACACACCCCACTCCCTCTTCCCCACCCTCCCTCCCTGGCAGCCTCATTCCTAGCCATATTTTTAGGGTTTGGCTTGAAATCTTTTATTTTTTTGGACTTTAAAATTTATTTATCTTGAAAAAATAAATATTCTACGGGGGGTGGTGGCATGCACCTGTAGTCCAAGCACCGGGAGGCAAGAGGCCTGGGATCACTTGAGTTCGTGGGTTCAAGACTGCCCTAGGCAACACAGTGAGACCTGGTCTTGAAAAAAAAGCAGCTGGGAGCAGTGGTGGGCAACTGCAATGCCAGTTACGTGGGAGGCTGAGGCTGAGGATCGCTTGAGTCCACAGGATCAGGACTACCCCGGGCAACATAGTGAGAACTAGTCTCAAAAAAACAAAAAAAAAAAAAAAAAAAAAAAAAAAAACAAAAAAAAAAGGAATATTCTAAAATCTACCATGGGCTCGCAACAGGCAGTAAGCGGCTTCCATCATCTGGGTCCCTCTGGGAAACAGGATTCCACCTGAAGACAGTGCAACCACAGAGAACTTAAAATGGATAGAAGAGGAGGCAGGGTCCAAGGCTCCAACGGGGGTGTGAGGCCCCCCCAGACAGCAGGAAGGGACAGGGACTGCAGCATTGATGAGAACTGCCCACCATCCTGGAGCAAGAAGAGATACCGTCACCTTTCCTTCAGCTGCTGTGCAGCTCTCACCCCACCCCACCTGCCCCCACCCACCTGCTGTAGATGAAGAGATCAGCCTCCTGGAGGCAAAGCAGGTGCAGGGGCAGGTAGAGAATAACCAGGGCAAGGCCCCAACCTTCTGCTGTTTGGCAAGGCTGGATTCCTATCTACTGAGGTTTCTTAAAATAGCCAGGTACGTGGGGTGTATTTAAGGTATGACCTTAGAATTCATAGAGTCCTATGAATTTTTTAAAATAAATGCATATGCAGGCTGCGCACAGTGGCTCGTGCCTGTAAGCTTCAGCCCCTATGAAGCGGCCGGGGCTAGGGATCGTGGTTCGAGTCCCGCCTGGGCCCCGTAGCGAGACCTAGTTCCAAAAAAATAGCTGGGCATGGTGGTGCGCGCCTGTAATCCCAACTACCTGGGAAGCTGAGGCTGGGGATTGCTTGAGTCTGTGGTACCCTAGGCAACATGAGCCTGTGGTTCCACGGACAAAAATAGAGAGACCTGGTCTCAAAAATAAATAAATAAATAAATAAATAAATAAACAAACAAACAAACAAATAAATAAATAAATGCTTATGCTTGGGAGGTACTAGACTTACAAAATTTTTATTAGAATTAAAATATCCTAGGTGGGAGTGGTGGCGCACGCCTGTAATCCAAAGCCCTGGGAGGCAAGAGGCCAGGGATCGCTTGACTTCACGGTTTCAAGACTACCCCGGGCAATATAGCGAGACCTAGTCTCGACCAAAAAAACCAAACAAACAAACAAACAAAAAAACTATTAAGAACATATTATTCTAAGCCGGGCACGGTGGCGCGTGCCTATAAACTTCAGCCTATGAAGCTGCTGGGGCTAGGGATCGCGGTTCGAGTCCTGTTCAGTGCAATGAAGCGAGACCTAGTCCCAAAAAAATAGCTGGATGTGGTGGCGCGCCTGTAATCCCAGCTACCTGGGAAGCAGAGGCTGGGGATTGCTTGAGTCTGTGGTACCCTGGGCAACCTGAGTCTGCAGTTGCACGGGCAAAAATAGCGAGACCTAGTCTAAAAAAAAAGAACATTTTATTCTATTAAGAATATTTTGGTTCCCTTTGGCAACTCTTCTCAGTGTTATGGATACATTCATATTCCCCCCCCCTCCCCAATCTTTCTTGTTTTTTTCAAATGGTCAAAGGAATTGAGAGCTACTCAGGGATCCCCAGGACAGAAGCCTGGAAGAGCACTGGTCTGGGAGTGGAAGTAGCTGCAGTTTGAGCAAATGAGGCCCTTCTGTGCGCTGCAGCGTCCTTAGACAGGGTCCAAGGCTCCGTGTGCATCCTCTAGGACCCTTGCCAGTTCCGGTAACCTGTGATCCTTCTGGAAGCAAGACTGGCTGATCAGCTGAGTCGGGCTCCTTGGATCTAAGGCAGGTGTGACGGTAACTCGGTAACTCGGTGCTGCTGGGGCCCTGGGGCGCTGGTGACCCACCACAATGCTGAATGTTCCCGAAATGAAGACAGAGCACCGGCTGGGCGTGGCCTCCCGGGTGCCCCAGCGCCCCAACTCTGCTTCTGGGCATCGGTGCTGGCATAGGGAAACGCACTCCCCTGCGACTGACATTCTGTTTTCTAGGAAAAGTATATCTAGTTTGAATTCAAACCCACAGAGAAGTTGCAAGAATAATACAATAGCCACATGCCTTTCACTTAGATTTACAAATTTTACCTCATCTATATGACTTTTTCTGGACGCTATGATCGTCTCGAGCTTTTCCAAATCCCTGGGGAATTATCTAGGAGTAGACATCATCATCCTTTCCTCCTAAATCCTTCCACAGGTCTGGAGGTTCTCTTCTATAACCCCAAATAAGCGTCCCACTCTGGAAAGACCTTTTGTTGTTTTCATTCCTTCTGTTGAATGACTCTAATGTTACATCTTAATTTCACTTTGACATGATGTTACCACCCCACCTATAGTCCTTATGAAGTTTTGTTTTCTTTCTTTTTTTTTGAGACTAGGTCTCGCTATTTTTGCCTGTGGAACCGCAGGCTCTCGTTGCCCGGGGTACCACAGGCTCAAGCAATCCCCAAGCCTCAGCTTCCCAGGTAGCTGGGATGACAGGCATGCGCCACCACGCCCAGCTATGTTTTTGGAACTAGGTCTCGCTATGGGCTGCAGGCGGCATTCGAACTGCGATCCCTAGCCCCGGCTGCTTCATAGGCTGAAGCTTACAGGCACGAGCCACTGTGCCCGGCTCCTTATGAAGTTTTACCCTGTGCCTATAATTTCCTGGTAGTGGTGTCTTTCCCCCCCTTTATGCCTTAACCACGTGACCCCACCTTACTCACATTCTTTATTGTCTTCTCATGCCCCTGCCCTTGCTGAGGTACCTGGGGCAGTTGTTCTGTTTTGGGTCCCTCAGTCTGGATTTATCAGATGATGTTTCTTTTTCTTTTCTTTTCTTTTTTTTTTTTTTTTTGAGACTAGGTCTCACTATGTTGCCCCAGGGTAGTCCTGATCCCATGGACTTAAGGGATCCCCAGCCTCAGCCTCCCAGGTAACTGGGATTACAGGTACCCGCCACCACGCCCGGCTGCTTTTTTGAGACCAGGTCTCGCTATGTTCCCTGGGGTAGTCCAGAACTCATGAACTCAAGCAATCCCAGGCCTCTTGCCTCCCAGCACTTGAATTACAGGTGCACTACCATACCTGGTCTGTGCTCCCTTTGCAAGGAACAAGGAAACCCAAGTTTTCAAGAAAGAAAGAAGTCCAAGTTCGGGCAAGTCTCTCTTGCCAACACACTCTCCAGGGCTGGTGGGTACGGCCTGCCTGGCCAGGCTCTCTGCAGGGGTTCAGAAAATGGAGTTCTGGCCTTGGGCTGGGCGGCACAGAGCCGCTCTCTGTCTCTCCTCACGAGGACAAAGAATGTGGTACATGAATGCTGCCATCGGTCAGTGGCCAGCAGAGAAGGCCACGTGCTGTTTACCAGCTCCTGGCTGGCTGGCCAGCAGGGCGTGGCGGCCGGGGGAACCCAAGCCACAAGAGCTTCCTAAAGCCGGGGCCCAGCAAAGGCGCTGCCGCAGCCACAGCAAGTGTGTGGGGAACATTCTGCTGAGAAGCTGCTTTCAGTTCCCTTAGAAAACCTCTGTGATTTTCCACCACCGGTTGAGGCCTGGCCTTGGCGGAGAGGGCGCCCAGCAGTGGGGTCAGAGA
>PVHY01032316.1:0-11960 GCA_004024945.1 Uropsilus gracilis
AAGCACCTGGGAGAAGTCGAGCAGCGTGGGACACCGAGAGAAAAGAAAGGAAAGAGAAGACGCCGGCGAAAGGACTGGACTTTGCCAAAGTGCCTTCCTCTGAGGTTCAGAGGGGCAAAGGATTCGTCATTGGACTGTGCACTGTGCCTTGGGGACCTTTGGGTCTGAGAATGGTGACTGGGGTAAGATAACTGCCACGCGTGGCTTTCACAACGTTTTGTTCTCCCTGTTCAGCTCCCTTGTTAATAAAACCCTGTTGTTAATTGGTAATTTGGAGTGGCAACTGCTAGGCGCAGGTGCAACTGCTAGGCGCAGGTGAAACGGACCTTGGGTTTGCAATTTGGAGGCTTTTGCCTCGTGCCCCAACCCGATATCACAAGCACTGGGAGGCAAAAGACTTGGGATCACTTGAGTTCGCATATTCGAGACTACCTCGGGCACTTAGCGAGACCTGGTCTCAAAAAAGCAGCCGGGCACTGTGGCAGGTGCTTGTAATCCCAGGTACCTGGGAGGCTGAGACTGAGGATTGCTTGAGTCTGTGGTACCCCGGGCAGCTTAAGTGTGTGGTACCCTGGGCAACATAGCAAGACCTAGTCTCCCAAAAAAAAGTGCCAACAGGGGACCTGGAAGAAAGATGTGTCCCTGGCAGGGGACAGATCAAGCTCTGGACCACAGACGCATGGACATTTTGGTAAGGAAGGAAAAGCACTGACAACTGAGTGTCTCAACAAAACTGTGACTTTGTGCTTGTAAGCTTCAGCCTATGAAGTGGCCGGGGCTAGGGATCATGGTTCGAGTCCCGCCTGGGGCCTGTAGCGAGGCCTAGTTCCAAAAAAATAGCTGGGTGTGGTGGAGCGCGCCTGTCATCCCAGCTACCTGGGAAGCTGAGGCTGGGGACTGCTTGAGTCCGTGGTACCCCGGGCAACGAGAGCCTGCGGTTCCACGGGCAAAAACAGCGAGACCTTGTCTCAAAAAAAAAAAACTGTGACTTTGAATGCAGGTACAAATTTTCACTCCCAACACGTAGATACATGCTGATAATCCGAACATCACATGTGCCCCTACAACACCCATGCTCCTGTGAAGCAATGGGATTTCTAGAGCAAGGGATCTGAGCAGGTGAGCACAGGCCTGGGACGTAGAGAATGGGACTTTAGTCTACTGCCGGCCACTACAGTCATCTCCAGCGGCTACATCACCTCTTTTTGTCTCAGTTTCCCATTCTGAACCACAAGATATTCATGGCTAAACTGCATATCTCAAACAATGCTAAATATATGAAAGTTACTTTATCAATAAATCCATATTTTATTCTAGATATTCATACTAAAAATAATGAATACACACCTATGACATAGCATATCTATCATCTATTTAACGTATGAGAGAAAAATCAAATAACTTGCTTAAGATAACACAATTCAAATATGGCATGGAATAGTGAGATGAGGATGGGCTATGGAGTTAGTCATTACTTAAGAGCTAAAAAGATAGGCCTGGGCATAGTGGCGTATGCCTGTAAGCGGCAGCCTAAGAAGCTGCGGCTGGGCCCAGGGATCACGGTTCGAGTCCTGCTGGGGGCACGTAGTAAGCCTTAGGCACATGCTTGTAATCCCAGCTACCTGTGAAGCTGAGGCTGGAGATTGCTTGAGTCTGTGTTACCCTAGGCAACATGAGCCTGCAGTTCCACAGGCAAAAATAGCAAGACCTAGTCTCAAAAAAAAAAAAAAAAAAAAAGAGCTAAAAAGGTGTCCAATATAATTACGATGAAGTGGCTTTGCTGGTTATCCCAGTTGGCTAAATCAGAGATTTATCAGATGTGGTCCAGGGATTAGGGTACCTAGTAACCCTTTCAGGAGCTCTGCAAGGTCCTTCAGCTCTCAACTACATATCTACAATAGGGTATGCATGTCATTAGCACATCCAAAACAGGTCACAATGAGTACAAAAGCAAAGATGAGAATCCAGTGTCTTCTGTTAAGTTAGACAAGAAAGAACTTTGTATAATTGTGGAATAATGACATTCTCTCACTAATTTGTTTTAGAAAATATAGTTATTTTCCCAAAAAAAGCTAGTTATTATTATTAGTTATGTAACTGTTATTAGCTATATAGCAATTATTAGTTATTGTTATTATTTTGAAAATTATTTTAATTTATTCCTTTTTTATTAATTCAAAGGTATTTTAAAATAATTTTAGAAAGTTTCAGTTTTTACTTCCAAGAAGGTAAATACTGATAGATAAAACCTATATAAATGTTTTTAGAATATAAAGGGGTCCACTGGGTTCAAACTTATTGTCAGTAAGAACCAGATTACTCTAGTTCCTGCTTGCCCTCCACTGATGCTGTCCTACACCCTCACCAGCGCTTCCTGCCAAACTTAGTCCCATGCCAGTGGCCAGGGCCCATGTCGAACACCAACCGAGAACCACAGTGATTCAGAGCATCCACTCTGGGGTTCTGACTCTGCCCTGGCCTGCTCACTGGCCCTATAGGTCCCACTTTAATGTCCCTGTATAAGGTGAGAACATGACAACTTCCTTTCAGTGTTATTGCAATACTTGGAAGAGCTAATGAGCTTAGCACAGTGTCTGGTGTGCAGCATGCCCCTAAGAAAATACCTAGTCTTGTTAATAATAATAATAATAATAGGTAGCACTGACTGAAAACCTATGGATGCTGAACACTAACCTAAGTGCTTTTCATACCTTAGTCCATTTAACTCTTCGGTACCCTAACAACTTTAGGAACCAGTTGCAGTTGCTGTTGTTTTTGTGGGGCTATTTGTTTCCTAGGTCCTGCTCACGGGTATAAGAGTATAGACTGGAGGGTTAGAGAAAGGTTTGTGGTTTTAATTAAACTTTGACATATAGGCCAGGCATGGTGGTGCGTGCCTTAAGCGACAGCTTATGGAGTCACAGGAGGGTCTGAAGGTCGTGGTTCGAGTCCTGCCTGGGGCAACACAGTGAGACCTAGTCCCAAAAAAATAGCTGGGTGTGGTGGTGTGCATCTGTAATCTTAGCTACCTGGGAAGCTGAGGCTGGGGATTGCTTGAGTTTGTGGTACCACGGGCAACGTGAGTCTGTGGTTCCCCAGGCAACACAGTGAGACCTAGTCTCAAAAAAATAAAATAAAATAAACTTTGATATATACGTGAGGGTATTAAGTGTGAAATCTGGTTTTTCCAGAGGCTTCTGACTGCCACTTCTTAACTACCCCAGGCCTACGGAACCAAGCTGCAGAATGAAGGGTGAGTCCTCAGGTCACATGGTCCTTACAAAGAGACAGACCTTCTGGAGCAGTGCAGCAGGAACAGGGGCAGCAAGAGCTTCTGTCACCAATGACATCATGATAAGTCAAAGAACCTGCTTCTTGGGCTCTCTAGCCAGGATATTATTCTCTGTCACTCATCAGCTACACACACACACACACACACACACACACTGCCTTCAGCAAAGTCACCTACCCATGCATATATGAACAGAAGAAATGAATGAGCTCCTTGTCATGTGTATTGAGGGTGTGCTTCTAAATAAATATGTGCAGGAAGAAAGGACTGTATGAGATTGTAGACCAGAGGGAGAGACTCTCTCCTATCTCCCCTTTTCCATTCAAATTAGTAAAGATGCTATAACAAAATACAAACACCTATATCTTTTTAGGTCAGATTTTCCCAGGAACATTCTGAATGGTCTAGCTCTGTCCAGCTGGGTTAGAGTGAGCAGGGGAGGGGGGATGGCATCATTCAGTTACCTCTTATTGCCATGGAAACTGAATGGCAAAAGAACATGAACCTGGGTGTTCTGACCAACCCCACTCTTCAAGGAGAGAAGAGGGGTCAGGATCCCAGGAAGGACTTAATCTCAGCACAGAGTTGGAAAGAAAGAAGGAGGGGTTACTCTTTGCTGCCAGTTTTCTTTCTTTCTTTCTTTCTTTTTTCTTTCTTTCTTTCTTTTTTTTTTTTTTTTTTTTTTTTTTTTTTTTTTTTTTTTTTTTTTTTTTTTTTTTTGAGACTAGGTTTTGCTATTTTGCTCATGGAACAACAGGTTCATGTTACCCAGGGTACCACGGACTCAAGCAATCCCTAGCCTCAGCTTCCCAAGTAGCTGGGATTATAGGTGCATGCCACCACACTCAGCTATTTTTTGGGGACTAGGTCTTGTTGTGTTGCCCCAAGCAGGACTTGAACCATGATCCCCGGACCCCGCTGCGACTCCCTAAGTTGTTGCTTACAAGCATATGCCACTGTGCCCGGCCTGCTGTCAGTTTTCAACTGTAGGCACTCTGGCCCCTTGGGGTTCTGTAGTCTGGTGCCCTGGAACAGTGGTAGGGGAGGAGGGTTTTCTCATTGCAGACAGGGCTCTCAGGCAGAGTTGGAGAGTTTTGGACCTGACTTGTCTGAACTCAGACACAACTGGACTGGCAAAGTGAGAAAAAGGTAGGCTATTATCGCTCTTGATTGGGTTTCCTAATCACTCCTTCAAGCTCTGGAGACCATACATTCCTGAACATGAGTGAAGGAAGGAGGAAGGAAGTCTATTTTTTTGCAAGAAGATTAAAGAGACTCTCCAATATGCAGCATGGGTACTGCCTTGCATGCTCAGTTAAGACCCAGAATTCTGGGAAGAATTAGGAGGCAATCTAACCACCCAAAAAGTGACTTCACAACCAATGGATGAAGCAGGAGAAAGTAATAAGACCATAGAAAGGTTAAAAAAGGCCATCTCGCCTTTGGATCAGAACAAGAAGATAGATTCAAAATCCTGAGCCCAAAAGAACTCAGCAGAGGATGGATATGGGGGATGGAAGGTATAGTTTAGCACCAAAACCTTCACCATCAGATTCCTTGCTTTTACCTGTGCTTAACAGATAACTGTCTTGGTAAGAGAAAAGACAGGTCCCTGGATGCCAAAACCCCAGCTATGCAATTCCAGAACACTCTCCAGCTAGGAGGGTGAAATGAAAGTAACTGGGATTTGGGGTAGGGGCTCAAGGTTTATCTTCAAAGTCCCTGGGACTGGGGTAGCAGAACAGGCTAGAGGCCAGGGTCCCTCCATTTGGGGGCTTCTTTGACTGCCTGAGATGGAGGGAGGGGCATAAAGGAGGAAAAAGGGTTTGGGGGGAGGGGCAGGCAGGAACAGATGCTTCCAGATCTAAAGAAATAATTTGAGGGGAAAAGGCAGGATCAAACGGAGGGAGAGGAGGGGGAGGAGGGGGAAAGGAAAGAGAACAAAGGTATAGTGGGGATTGGAGCCTCTTTGGTGAAGGAGAGATGAAGGGGGATCCGGGTGAGATGGCTAAGCCAACATCTGCCCTGGGCTATAAAACCTTGTTCTGTTTGCTGCTAGCCCAGGGGCCACTTTGGAGCAGTGAGATGGGCCCCTGAAGTGGCCTGGACTAGAGGCCAACCAGGAACCTTTGAACCTTAGCTCTTTGTCCCAGATTATTCTCCTACCCCCAACACACACATACCTTTTGGTCCCTCTTGGCTTTCTCTGTTGGAAAGGAGTTTGAAGGGGAGCCAAGGCTAGGGGCTGCCCCAAGGATAGTTGCAGGACTAGTAGCCAAGAGGCAAGGATATAGGAAAACATGGACCACAGGAAGCAGTGCAAATGCTAGTACAGACCTTGAAATTACTGTGTAAATACAGAAAGAGCTGGAAGTAGGCCACATTCTGAAAGTTAGAACTCATGGGAAAAACTGGGTGTGGTGGCATGCGCCTGTAATCCAGTTACCTGGGAGGCTGAGGCCACAGATCATTTGAGATCATGGGTTCAAGACAACCTTGGGCAACATAGCAAGACCTAGTCTCTTTAAAAAAAAGAAAAAGAGAAAGAAAGGAAGAAAGAAAGAAAGAAAGAAAGAAAGAAAGAAAGAAAGAAAGAAAGAAAGAAAGAAGAAAGGAAAGAAAGGAAGAAAGAGAGAAAGAAAGAAGAAGGAAGTAAGGAAAAAGAAAGGAAGGAAGGAAGGAAGGAAGGAAGGAAGGAAGGAAGGAAGGAAGGAAGGAAGGAAGGAAGGAAGGAAGGAAGGAAGGAAGAAATCATGGGAAAGACAGAGTCCATAAGGAAAAATTTCCACCCGGGAGCCCACATCTCCCTATGTCCCCATTCGAGCCCCACCAGGCAGGAGAGAGGTGAGGTGGGGGTGTGGGCTGCAGAAGTCTGCTAAAGGCTGAAGCAACTACACACCAGAAATATTCCATATCGCTCCCATTTCCCTCCTCTCACAACTGCCTTTTCCCTTCCAAGAGAACTCAGTCCCTATGTTTCCAAAGTCTGTTCCAGCTGGGTGGAAAAACTTCCATATACTAAGTTACAAACACCTTACTATAGCCCAAGGGACAGTCACACAAAAGAGCCAGGTGATCACCGAGGTGGGAGAGATTGCCCTGACAAGACCAAACTGGTTGGGGGACTCTTCCAAGTGACTCACTCCTAACTCTCCAGTTGGATAGTCCATCCCGTCCCTGCCCTCAGGTTAGAGAATGGTTTCCCCTTCTACTTGTAAAAGCTCTACTCCTAGGCCCTAGCATCCAGACTCAAAAACCAGTGCACAGAGGGAGGCAGATCTTCCCTTGACTGAGGGTGGGGTGGAGGACAGGGACGGTGGGGAGGGATCCTTCTGCCCGAATGGTGGGAACTTGCTCCGATGGTGGAAACTTGGTTCCTGGGATCCTTCAGAGTCCCAGTTTGGAAACGCTTCTACGACCAAGTAGATCGCCTCTCCTTCGCATTCCCCACAAAATCTCGAGACGGTCCCACTGTCTTATTTATTCCTCTAACTTGGAGACAACTCTGCTTCTATTTCTAAGAAAATGAAGTTCCCGAATTTGATGGTTTGCAACCGTGGGGGTATTGGTCGGTCGAGGAGCAATTAAGAATTTGCTCAATTTCCACGGGGGAAAAAAAGAGAAGATGGAGTAGGGAAAAGGAAGGGGAGCACGGGCTCCAAAGAGCAAGACTCGGGAGGTGGAGTGGAGTTCACCGCTCCATGAACCCGCTCGGCAGGCCACGCACCCCGCGGTCCCGCCCAGCGCCCTATTGTCCGCGGCCGGTCGGAGCCCAGGGTCGTGACCCAGCTGAAGGCGACACCCGCGCCCGGAGCCAACGGCCGGCCGGGGCCGGGACCGTGGAGGAGGAGCCGGGCCGCTGGCTGTTCTCCCCGGATCTCATCTTTGCCGGGTCTGACTTCACTTCACCTTCCCTAAGATCTCCCGGCACCCCAGAAGGGCACTGGAACCGCCAGATGAAGGCTTCGGCATTGTGTGCCCTGTTCGCTCGCACCTTGCTTCCTGGAAGCTAGAAGCAGGAGCGGGAACCCAGGGTTGGCCTATTCGGCAGGCAGTGCCTTCCACATGCTGCCTTTTGGTTTGTGTTTCTCCACCTGGAAGTTCAAATATACTTCCCTCTCCCAGTCTCTGATGTTGGGAAGATAGGGTCAGAGAGGAGTGACTAGAGGTGATGTTTCTTTTGCCTTGACCCTTACTCCATTATGGCTGGCAGAGCAGACCCAAAGGACACACAGATCAGGGAAGCTGGCAATTGCTGATGGAGACTGGAGTTTTGAAATAGCCCTTTCCCATGTCTTGGACTCTGTAACCCTATTTACCCCTCAAACATGCTGAGACACAGCCCCCTTTCCCACCCTTGTCTTCCCTGCCTCCTGATTTATCCGCTCCTGGGGCCTGCAAAAGCCGGGAAGCAGGAAGATGGAGCTGCGGCTTAGGCCTTGCATGAACGTGGGTCCACCCAGTGCTCAGAGAAGCTCCAGAGCTAATACCAGGGAGAAGACAAATCCCCAGGAGTCAAGAAGAGCCAGGCTGAGAAGGGGCTCAGCATGGAGGGCAGTGCACACAACTTGGAATTGGTTTTAGGTTCACTTGTCTCCCAGTTCCAGAAAGGATCTAAGGCCTTGGAGCTGCGCAGATTTTCAGGTGACCGAGGGGTCCCTTCAGTCGCCAGCTTCAGACAGGGCACACTACCATTTTTAATTCTCAAGAGGCAGCTAAAACTCCGATACCCCGAAGCAGCCACACTGCAGAAGAAAATATTAACTGGGTCTAGCCGTAGGTGTTCAGAACAAGCAGGCTGAAGGGGGTGGTCAGTTCTATCACAAAGATTGGTCTGAGACAAAGACCCCCCCATCCCCCAAATGTTTATTTTGGTCCCCTGCCCATCCAGATAAATCAAGCTAACAGATTAGGAAGTTCATAAAATTGTATTCTTGGGTAATGATCTCCAGAGAGGTAATAAATATTCCCTCTGCTCTAGTGACTGTTGGAGTTGGGGGATCCTCCATCTCTTTTATCAAGCCTGGGGAGAGTCTCTGGAAAGGGGATTATTTGAATTAGAATTAGCTTTCCAAGATGGGATGCCAGATAAGGCTGATGGAAACCACTAGCAGTGTGTGTGAGGGCCATGCCTTGTCCCCCAGGAGTGGGCAAAAGGCAGGGGGAAGATGGTGGGGTTGTCCCAACACAATATTCCTCCCATCACAGCACCCTGGGTTTCACTGTCTTTCAGAATCAGTCCCCTCTAGTCACAGAAAAGCAGACAACTCTGCCTAGCAGAGGGCACCCTCACCCCAGCCTCCTCGGGGAACCCCTTCATTGTTCTGTCTTTCCTACCACTTTCCCAAAGATACACACATTCACACATCTTCCAGCAAGAAGAAGGCTCTGGATTTCAATCTACAAGTTCACACATGAAAAAAACTGATGCACCAACTGCAGAGGAAACTTTGTAGGAAACTTCGTACAAGCAGCAGCAAGAGGCCCTCAGAGAATCCAAGTCTGCAGTCTTCCCTCCCCCGCAACTTTGTAGGCTCTCACACTCCTTTTTTGAGACAAGTTTCTTCACTGCCCAGGCACACTACACGACTGGCAGAGAAACTCCATTTTCCCCAAGCAAAGCCCCTCCATTCAGGAAGAATTTCCCACCTTCCCTCCCCAAGATGGGGAGGTGAGACAAAAATTGAATGGCAAACAGAGGTGAAACTGCTGTGCTCCTCACCCCCAGAGCAAATGGAGTGCTGACTACTTACACGTCAAGGGGATTTTTGACTTTGGGGATCTCCCGCTGCTGGAAGAGAAGGGCCCTGGAAGGCTGACGCTGCCGTATCCACCCAGTCTTCTTTTCCCTTGGCCATTACAGACCGAGAGAGCGATACAATGCCTAGCAGGCATTCACTCGCCGGCCTCTCCCATTACTCTGGGCGAGGAATCCCAGCCCCACAAAAGCAGTGGGATCCTATCTGGAGACTAGGGGCTGAGCAAGGGCTGGCTCGGGAGGGTCGGAGCTGGGGGTGGGGGGAGAGGTCAGAGGCGCTGCGGAATATAAAGGCGATGGGAGAGAAAATGCTGTGTCCTCCCCGTGAACCTGGGCTGCATCCTCCCCGCCTCCCACCACCACACACACCAGCCTTTCCCCACTGCTCAACCCAACACCAATAAAGCCTGGCCCTCCGCTCCGGGTGAGGCTGGAGTAGCCCCTGGTGGAGCCAAGATGGCAGGAGCTCAGGGCCTTGCCTGGAGCAACCCCCAAACGCTACACCCCACTCCTCTCCCACAGCCTGCTCCCTTCTAGGCAGCCCGGTCTAAGGCAAAGGAAGGTTTAGGGAAGGAGGAGCATGGAGTCTAATGGAGGGAAGTTCAGGGGCTCAAATCTTCAAAAACTCAACGTGAGAGAGTGTTTAGTTTTATTTATTTGTCAAGAACTCTGGGCAGCTGATGTTTCTCCTTTTCAGACCAAGAGGGACAGAAAGAGACACACAGAGAATAACTCTGTGTGTGTGTGTGTGTGCGCGTGTGTGTGTGTGCGTGTTTGGTGTGAAGAGGAAGGAGAGACTGAATCCTATAGGGAAAGGAAAAGAAAAGATTGTCCCAACCCTTTGATGCTATTTTTCCTGAACTAAAACCTTCTGCAAGTTCAGGGAGAAGCTTAAAATACAGTGATCTTCCCCTAGTGTGCTTTCATATCTTCCACTTTGGGGAGCAGAGGGGATAAGTCTCCCTAAAACTAGAAGTAAAAAGTTAGGAGAGAGCTGATCACCCTTTCCTTCCATTTTAGCTTCCCTACAAGCTTGGAAAGCAATGCTGGTTCACCCCTGAGACCTTCCCCCCTTTTCCTAAGCACAGCTAGGCCCTCCCTTTCCTGCCCCAGAGTCAGTGGTCTCAGATGATAAGCACTATGGTCAGATCTGGCCCCTAATTCCTAATTTATGTAATCCTTGATTACATAAAGCAACTTGGGGTGATCAGGGTGATCACTGGCCCTGCTTCCTCACACTGTAGGCAGCGTGTTTTGTTGTCTCCTGGGCACTATGGAGGGAGAAGAAAGTATACCTATAGGACCAAACCGCGCGTTCACACACACACACACACACACACACACACACACACAAAACACATACTCCAAGGACTAGCCAGCCAGTGATTCCAGTGGAAATAAATTTAAGCACACCACACCGAACAGATTTTTCACAGTGTGGTCCTGTTGTTATCTTTCAACAGACATTTGGGGAGAGAAAATGGGTAACCCTGCTTCTCCTACACACCCCAGCTCTCTGTTCCATCTCATCTACTCCTGACAACCTTTCGTGCTGAATTTTGGACAAACTGTGTGAGAAACTGACCAACTGCCCCATTCCCTACTTTCTTCCAAGGAACAAGGGAAATTTGAGTAGGCCTTAGTTAGGGCCTGATTTTAAACACCAAAATATTTAAGAGCCTTTGGCTTAAATTATTATTATTTTTAAGGCAATGCAGGCCATGTTTTCTTATTTTTTAATTTTAGCCCCCCAAAAATAATTAAAAATAAAATGTTTTTTTACAGCCAGAGCAGCTAGTTCCCTAGCCCTGCGGGATCCAGGAAGGTGGTATGAGCAGGGTGGGCTCTGCCTCTCCCAGTGTCTGTTCTCACCTGTAAGGTCCATGATAAAAGTTAGGGGGAAATAATAAAAGTTCTTCATTATCTTCAGCCTCAGGCTTTCAGGCCTACCCATGCCAGGGGCCCTCTCAGACCTCTGGCCTCCACTTCACCCTTCTTTCTAAGTCTAAACAACAGAGAAGCCATCCTGACAGGTCACTTTGCTGCTTCAGAATCACCAGTTCCAACTATCTTATCCTTTCAGAAGAACAGGCATTGGAGGGGTCACCTTCCTTAATTTTTCATCCCAAAAGAACCCTAAAAGAGAAAACTCTTATCCTTCCCACTCCCTAAACTTGTTCTCTTGTCTGCAAATTTTAGGCAGGTCTACTCAGCACAGCGAAGGGAGAAGAGGGGAGAGAAGTGGATAAAAAGAAGGCATCATGTCTAACTATAGCAAAGTGAGATACCCCCCTCCCCTTTCTAGCTCTACCATAAGTCCCCTCAAGAAATTCTGGCCTCTCTAGACTCAGTGAAGAGACAGCAGAAATCAGCCCTAACCTTCCACATCCCCTCTTCTGAGGCTCCCTTGCGGGTTCTTCTAAGGACACTGGAAAACTGGAGTTGAGAGCTAAGATTGGTGTGTTTGCTTAGAGTAAACTCAAGCAACTACAGAGAAGGTAGGATGTTACTAGGCCAGAAGGAGGAGGAAGATGAAAAGAAACCATCAGACATTGACGTAAAACTAATTCACATCCACTGGTTTATTATTGATCACGGGGCATTTCACATCGACACTAAAATTCTTTATTGCAAGTTTTACAATAATCAAGTAAATTCAGTCCAAAGACACAATAACCACGACGGGGGGAGGGAGGGAGATTCTACCTATAGACTGCCTCTCTGAACTCAAAGTTCATTTTTATTTTCTTTTGGCTCTTCAAACTAACAGCTCTGAGAGGCTCTCCAGATGCATTTAGCTTTGTCTGTTGTCTTCCCCCCTCTCCTCCCAGCCCCCCCCCCAACAATAATACAAAAGAACTTCATAGCTTTGTTCTCCTTAAAATGACTTCCCCCTCACTAACCTCCCCT